>LNAC01000133.1:2907650-2954425 GCA_002007465.1 Ailurus styani
AAAAAAAAAAAAAAAAATAGTCGTGAATAGTCTGAAATAGTCGAACAAAATAGAAAAAAATGTGTCTAACATTCCTGTAAAATGTTACTATAATCTCTTTTACTGGTTTGGATGTCAGACTCCTCAAAGCTTCTCATTTCAGTACACAGATGTCCTGGGCAGAATCTTTACCCTTAAATAATTCTCATGTCAGCCACTGCGCAAGCGGGTCTGACTGGTAGAACTTAGGTTAGGAAGGACTTTGGAAAAGACTATTTATTAGACACTACATTTGAAAGTCAGGTATAAAAATTCAAATCTGTAAAAATATGGGATGATTTACAAGAGAGGGTGGATAGCTGTTCATGACAAGCATTCATTATAGGAATTGATTCCATTTTGATAAGGGGTCCTTATAATTGGATGTTAAGTTCTCCATGTGCAGAATTCTAGTATATGTATTCTATTAAAGAATATTTTTCTTTGAGACTGGTGTGTGTGTGTCTGTCTATGTATAGCTGGGACTAGGGCTTTTTGTGTATTTGTGTATATCCATCTTTCATATTATTTACCTTCTGGCCTATTGGAAGAATAGAGTGACCTGCATATGCATATCCATGGCAGCAACTTGAAAGTNATAAATGAAAGTCATGAGTACTCTAAAATAGTCAAACAAAGTAGAAAAATACGATTAACATTCTTATAAAAACTAAGTCTCCATTACCCTGTCTAGGCAATAAGGCACAATTGGTTAATTGTGGTTCTTGCAGACATTTTTGAACATATAAAATGTTTCAGGAGCTTGACAAGTTGGTGTTTCCCTTACTTACATGTAGATTGGATTTCAAATATGTATTTTTCTGTATATTAAGACTGCATATAGACATCATATGAAATATCTCATTAATGCAATTTAAATTGAGGTTATGATATTGTGATTAAGTAAACCCATCAAACCAAAATAATCATTCAACATAATCTTTCATTTTGATAATACATATGAAAATCTAGTGATACTCAAAGTAGTAGTAGAAATTTTCTTTCAAAATCTGAATGACCAATAATTCTCAGTTTGTATGTAATGAAGATGAGGGTTCCAAAGTAAATGAAAAACATAACAGCAACAACAACAGCAACGACAAAAGCATGTGAGACATGCATTTTCTAGCTGAAAATATAATTCACAAAAACATTCAGCAGAAAGGTAAGGTTGCAGAGATAATATTTTTCTCTGGACACCCTGACAGATACAGGGATTCTCGTCCAGTTAATCACCAAAAGAAAAATAAAATTTCTCCAGAATTAATAGCTTGGAGATAATTCTAGTTGAAACAGGAAGCCAATATAAATCTGCCAAGATAGGACTAATATGTTGTTTCTTCACAGTGAAAGTTAAATTATGATCCAACAAGTTCTAGACATGCTGTAATTTGGAGATAGCTTTATCAAAAAACCCATAAAACTAAATAGTACAGTAATCGGCTGCTACAGTAACAGTGACACGAAATAAATAAATGAGACCCTCAAAAAAGCAAGTTATACAAAACATACAAAGGTATGGCATAATTCATAAGGCATTAAATTCACGTAAATTTTAAAAAATCTTGTTGAAATATGAATGTTTACACTCTTTTGAAAGTGTTAGGTGTTCAAAAGCTTAGAGATGCATGTCAAAAATGCAAAGTGAAAGAAGTTTCTTGTTTGCAAGAGTAAGAACTCCCATTCAAGATTAAAACAAAAGATGACCTTTGTGCTCATATGAATAATGACTTTGAAAATTAAATATTTGTAATATCATCCAAGTACACAAAAATAAAAAAAAATTTCCTAAAACTATTTACTCTTTTCCTCACTTTCTCCTACTCTTTTTTTTCTGTTTCCTTCTTTCACCGTATCCCTGTCTTTTTTCTTCTTCATATTCAACATTTTCAAAATATTTATTATATGTCTGACTATAATTCAAGAGGTAAAATAGTATTATTTATATTTTCAGATGAATGAACATGAGCTAACTCCTCACTATATTATGGAGATCAACACCAATATGAGATTAAAGCCTCAGATATATGGCTTACAAATATGTTCTCCCATTCCATTAGTTCTCTTTTCACCCTGTTGGTTATTTCCTTTTTTGTACAGATGCTTTTCAGTTTGATGTGGTCTCACTTGTTTATTTTTGTTTTTGTTATTCTTGTTTTTGGTGTCAAATTCATGAATCATTGCTGACTAGTGTCCAAAACAATTGAAATCAGGATCTCAAACAGATACTGGCACTGTTCACAATAGTCATTGAGGCACTATTCACAATAGTCAAGATGTGCAAGAAATCTAAATATTCATCAATAGATGAATGGACACAGAAAAAACATATATAGTACAATGGAATACTACTCAATTTTTAAAGAGAAAGACATTCTGCAATATATGACATGGATGAATCTTGAAGACACCATGATAAATGAAATAAGCTAGTTACAAAAGGCAAATATTGTATGACTCCATTTATATGGTTTATCCAAATTAGTCAAATTTATAGGATCAAAGAATGGAATGATGGCTGCCACAGGCTGGAGGGAGGAAGAAATGGAGGATTACTAAATAAAAGGCAAAAAGTTTCAATAGCAAGATGAATGAACTCTAGAGCTCTCTTGCACAATGTTGCAACTATAAGTAGAAAATGATGCACTGTACACTTAAAAATATGTTGAGATGGTAGGTGTCCTGTTAAGTGTTCTTACCACAAAAAAGTAATATAGATAAATGAAAATATATAATCTAGTATTTAAACTAATTTGGCTACAGGAAACCAAATTTCAGGGAAATTTCTTTTTTAAGATTTATTTATTTATTTATTTATTTATTTATTTATTTATTTATTTGACAGAGAGAGACACAATGAGAGAGGTAACAGAAGCAGGGGGAGTGGGAGAGAAAGAAGCAGGCTCCTGCTGAGCAGTGAGCCCAATGCGGGGCTCGATCCCAGGACCCTGGGACACGACCTGAGCTGAAGGCAGATGCTTAAGGACTGAGCCACCCAGCGCCCCTCAAGAAGTTAAATAACTACAATGGCAACATGTTTTGACATTGTATTTTCATTGTGACCCAATGTAATATACAATGTTTTTGTAGGTACAGAACATTAGATAATTGATATACTCTAGTGAAAAAAACTATTTCAGATGGAATAGATGTTACCTACTTTGTATCTAAAACAAATGTTACAACTTAAGTCAGAACTAACCATTTTAAAAATTAGGAAGAAAAGACTTTAAAGTCAAGTGTGAAATCAAGATAAGAGGCAACTAAAGAGAAAGAGAAATTGACTTACATAATAAAACATACAAAAATATATTATGTTTTTCTTCACATGCAGGTATTTATGAATTTGCTGTTTTCACATTCTGCTTATATTTTTAATCTTACAAATGTGAGCTATTTTGTGTCAAGTCCAGTTAGATGCCTTCATAACATCCATCATTTCCTTATTCTTTATTACTAGAATCCTAAATTTCTTTGGGCAAGTAAAAGGCCCAGATCAATGGTTTCCTAGGCTTCCATGAAATAATGAATGGAAATGCAACATACTCATGACAAATAAGATATGAGTGGAGTCTACTGGTTGGGTTGCCAGAAAACCTGGTTGTTCTCCTGACTGAAAGGTAGAGTCAGCTAGCAAGCACATTCTCTCTCTCTTTATCCTTCTCTAGTCTTCTTGTTTGGAGTGTGGTAGCAAACTAGAGGTCCCAGATCATTTTGTGACTATGAGGACATAACCTCCATGTGCATGTAGGGAGAATACAAAGACACAAGGTACGGATATGTTGATGACATCATCAAGCTACATGGTCCATCCTGGATTGCTCAAAACCAAGGCATTGGTGCATTTAGGTGAGATAAAGAAACCCTTTTCATAAACCAGTTAACTGCAGCAGAAATCTGGTATCAATATATTGTGATAAATGTCTATTCATACATAGTTTTAGTCACATTAAAGAAAACAAAATCCTTTTGATCTTTTAATTTTATTCTAGGTAGTATATTTTCCTATCCTCTTTAAATGACATCTGTAGCATCAGAATACATCAATATTCCTCTTTTAAAGGTATATTTATAAATATTATAATAATATCTATATATTTATATGGTCCTTGCCCTCGCTTCTTCCAGATTTTCTGTAATTCTACTAGAGCCCAGATAGAAAGGGAATGGTTAAAACATAGACTTAGCACATAGCTAAGTCCATCTCTTGAATTGCTAATTTTCTCCTGGAGAGTTTACTGCAATAAATGAAATGTCCTTAAAAATCTGGTGAATATACTTGATTGGAGCATCCCAGATAGTTTTGGACCAAAACGTTTAGTGGATTTAAGTATTTCTGAATCTGAATCATCTGAATGTGTCTCTCACTTGTGAATTATTTTTATATGCTCACACTTCTTGACAAAAAAGGATCATTATAAGGAATGTGTTTATATTGACCTATGCTTATCTTGAAAATCTTTATATTGATATGTTTAATTTACTGAAGAAAAATTTTAGATGTAAGTAAACTGGAAATATTTAAGGTCAAATCTGCTAGGCTTGAAATTACTAAAACCAAGTGTCTATGGGAACCTAAGGGGACTTGGAATTCCCAAAAGTTTTGCAAGCCAATTCGAGCAAAAATTTAAAAACAGTCATACATTATTTTGTAAATACCAACTTTAGGCATTATTCTTATATCCTGTGGCATTTGGATACTCTTAAATGCCAGCAAGACTTTCTTTGACTTCTATGTTCCTCTGAGGGATTATTTAAGTCTGACATTAAAAATTAAAAAAAAGAAAATTTAGGGAAGAATGAAGATATAATAAAAGGAAGTTTTAAAAATTATTTTTATCTTCAGACACCACACTTCTGATGCAGAAAAACAATAATCATACTCAAGGGATTCCAAAGTAGAAAAATTATATATAAAGTGACTTTAGAACAGAATGTGACATGGACCATATTTAGCATAGTTATTCTGATAGAGTTTCTACCACAGCAAGTTTTTTTCTTATTATTTATAAAACAAATTACATGCTGGTTCAGAAATCACATTTCACAGCTTGCCTTGTCAGATTACCACATGATTAAGACTGGCAATGATTCTTTTCTTTCTTCCTAATCAAATGACCCAGCCATTTTCCAAGGTCAGATGAGTGTGAAAAAATGGAGTTCACTATCTTGGCAGTCATCCACTTCATGCTTTTGTCATATAACTCTTTTCCACATGAGGCAACCGTGACCTCCTTTCCGTTCCTTCCTGCTGATTCCTCCTTTACTCCTGTCCTCACCACCTGCAGATACTGCTGTGATGCCTACCTAACTCTCTTGGAAGCAGTCTCAGAGTATCAGGTCTCACAAAAGATGCTCTGCCAATAACTCCTACAAACATAGCATCAGAACTACCGAGATCTCCTCTGACAGAACAAAAGACTCAGCCTACGTTCAATTTTATGTTCTCCTCTGCCTGTGTGATCTTGGTCGAGGTCCTTCATTTCTCTGTGCTCACAAGCCTTGACTATAAAATAGAGATAATATCAGCGCTACCTGATAGGGCTGCTGCAAGAATTGAACTATATAATGTGCATAAAACTAAAACTAAAATTAGAATTATGACCCTTGCATATTAATAATATTATTATTTTGTTAATCATAACAGTACTATATTATAATATAGGAGTAACAGGAAATTTTAATAATGTTAATGTCATTATTACCATAAAGCAAATTCACACGAAATAAGTTTGGGCTGAAATTTAAATACTGTAGCAGACTTAGCAGACTATGTGTTTGGCTGAAATTGCAGGGGTGAAAAACAGAATATAAAGCAAATGCGTGAATACAGAGCTACGCATTATCAAGAATGGTGACATTGACAAAGGAAAGGAAACAATAGCTTTTACTTGTATCCACCAAGGTTTCAATACCAGCCCTTCCTTCTGTAGATTGGGTGATTATTGATCTTACTTTTTGACGAGACCTTTTATTTAATTAAATTGAGGAAAATATCTCTACCTTCTGTGCTGTGACCCATAAGAAATCCATTAAAAGTATCCATTATAATATTCTTATCCTAGTGCTTTGCTCTTTTCTTGTTTACTGGTCTCTCATTGCCTCATGTATACTCATTGTATTTACTGGTCTCTCATTCCTCATGACCAGTGGGTAAATCTTCACANTACTTTTTGATGAGACCTTTTATTTAATTAAATTGAGGAAAATATCTCTACCTTCTGTGCTGTGACCCATAAGAAATCCATTAAAAGTATCCATTATAATATTCTTATCCTAGTGCTTTGCTCTTTTCTTGTTTACTGGTCTCTCATTGCCTCATGTATACTCATTGTATTTACTGGTCTCTCATTCCTCATGACCAGTGGGTAAATCTTCACACTGTTTTTCTTTACTTACTTTATCTTATATTGCAATTGCTAATATTGTGAAAACCTGAACACCCCTCCAGTTAATCCTTTCAAGATATTTTCCTTTTATTTTACAGCATAGGAAATATATGGTTAACTTCTTTCCATGGTATTTTAAGAACACTTTTTTACTCCAATAAAACAAGAATTTTGAATATACACTTAATATGGGAGGAGGATATTAAAATGTAATGCATATATATTGAAAATGTGCCAGGCATTTTAAACTCACCATCTCATTTGAATTTTTAGGCAAATTTTTACAAAGATTTTAGAACTTGGTAATACTAAAATGTAATTTCTCTTAATTCTTTTAATTATCAGTCAATTATTAAATATATATATTTTTTTATTTTTTTTAAAGATTTTATTTATTTATTTGACACAGAGAGATCAGATCACAAGTAGGCTGAGAGGCAGGCAGAGAGAGAGGAGGAAGCAGGCTCCCTGCTGAGCAGAGAGCCTGATGCAGACCTCTATCCCAGGACCCTGAGATCATGACCTGAGCCGAAGGCAGGGGCTTTAACCCACTGAGCCACCCAGGCGCCCTATTAAATATATTTTTATCAGAGCAATTCCTTTATTAGTTTAGTATATCATGTTGTATTCTGATTTGATCATGCACTTTTCAGAAGGATTGTAAGGACGGTATATAGGGATGGGAATCCCTTTAAGAACAGTGATCTAATAAGAGAACTCAGAGAATATAAATGTAAAAGAAAATATAGATATTACGTAGCCCATTCAATATAGGAAAACCAGTTTAGTAACATTTCTACCACCAATACATGTGTGCATTTGTTGACAGAGGAAAGAGAAGCAGAGACATGTGAGAGAACTTCGGAGGAAAAGAACCACCAGGTTTAAGTACCCTAACCCTTTTAATCATTTTCCAAAAGTCATGTAATCTATACATTTATCATCTAGTTTGTTCAAAAATAAGGCAAAAATGCACAACTCACTAAAAAAAATCATTGATTTTAAAAGGCAAAATTGTTTAATTTCAGTCTACTCCTCATCATATGAAGAGAGTCATTCTCCCAGAAAGTATGCCTGGTGTAACCTAGTATTAAAAAGATCCAGATTTATGTGTCCATATGCTGTGGACCTGCTTTATGGTAAAGGCTGAACATTATTGCAGCACAGTGATGATTTGTGATCAAGTTGTGACTGTGATCATAGCCTCAACTAGTTCAAGGAAAGGGCTGCATCTCCTAAGGCATAGAAGTGGGTAAGTTGAGTCACCTGCATGAACAGAAATTAAAATAACAACCAGCCCCAGACATTGAAAAGGCCTTTTTTCTGCCTTTCTCAAAGACTCAGAAATTTTGTGCCTAATCCTGCCACCTGCTGGTACAACACAGAACTAAAAAGAGATGACAATATAGATTTTAATATGAATTTTGCGGGGAGCTTATATAATTAAGTTTTAACTTATTTTAATAAAGTAGCTCACGTTCTGTCAGGAAAGTTAGTGTGCTTTTCTTAGAGTCTATACTTCTTTAAAACTATATAAACGTATTCAATGAAGGAAAATAAGAAATGCTAGCAAGTATTTTTATATCAAAAATTCTCTTTTTTCCATATCTACTTTAAGAACTTGGTATTAAAATAAAAGATTTGTATATAAACAAACTCAGAAAAGTATGCACACTAAGAAGGTATTTTTAAAAGAGATGAAAGTATTAAATATAAGTGTGGCTTGCAGAACTGTTAATTTTTTTAAAAAATAACTCCCATCTCCTTGGTTTTTCCAGCTTCTTGGCTTCCCATGACTTCTTTGCAAATGTGGGCCAGGGAATCTTAGCCACAATAGAGTCACGTGAGGAGAAACTATTATATTATTGTTCTACAATGATCATACACATGACTTGAGCTGAATCTGTACTGAGAGAAATTATAGGGACACTGTGTAATTATGGTTTGCAAAGAAACCTATATGATTATAATTTGAGGAATTTAAAGAAATAGTGGGTTTTTTTCCCACATTTGGGGACAAAATCTTTGTCTCATGAAAACTGATTCTTTTTCTCTTTCAGGAGAGCAGACAATTATATACTCAGAAACATAATTAGTACAATACTTATTTAAGGCAAAAGGCACTTTAAAAAGACCACTTATTAGTCATGCATTTTTTCATTATGTCAAAAGAATATCTTAGGAAAAGAGGGAAAAAAGAATTCAAGGAATTAAAAAAAATCTTCAGTGTAGCTTATGCCTTACTTTTCAGCATTTTATCTGAACTAAAATTGGCCATGCTGATTAAATTCAAGCCAGTTAAAAATATTTGTAAAGGCTTTCATATTTTCTCAGGTAGTTTTACAGAAAGTGGAGCTTGAGGCAATGGCTTCTTTGATTAAAAAAGTATGTTTTCACAAAATGGTTACACAATATGTTTCACAACCATATTGCTGATTTTTACAAATATTTTGATGCTTCTTTTTTCATTTGTTTGTTGGTACCATATTTGCATAGATGTAGAATTTTAGATTTTGGAGTTACTGTTCACACCACTACTGTCTCCCACTGATTTTCTTCCCTCTTGTTTTATTTAGTTCACTGTGTTAACAGTTCATAGCTGAATGGCAGTGACCCCAAAGGCCCACAAATGGCCACTAATAGCAATGATTGCTAGAGGTGCCACTATTAATGGATTTCAGGTGATTTCCAGAAGTATGTGCAGTAAATGTTCCTCCATATTTGTTTCATGGCAATCAAAGCTTCACATCAAAGGACCTAGGATCTTGTCTAATGGTACCCTTATTGCTATCCAATATATCAGCCTGGTGTTCTTCGGTGTGCGATGACCATCATCTCATCTTCATCATCTCTTTCTTGAAGTCAGAGCTCTTTTCTTCAGCCTTTGGAAATATTCTTTCAGACAAATGGTCAAGACATATTGCCTTTATTCTTTCAAATACAGATATCCCCGCTTTTAGATTGCTTTAGGAAAGACCTACATTGGTATGGTAAGGGGATTTTTAGTAAAAGCAAAATCTTTCAAGGATTTCTTTCAGCTAGCAAAAGCAGGTACAAATGTAGGCCTTTCATAAAAGTGAAATGCTATGAGGGGAAATCTCTGAAAGCGGGATATTCTTTGTTTTATGCTGTTTCGTCTTATGAAAGTTTTCATAGGAATGCTCTACTTTCTGATGGGGGGAAACCGGTATCATTCAATTCTTTTAGCTATCATTTGCAAAATCTATACCTAGATTCAAATATAATCCATGGAATATGGGGAAGAACATAATTTGAGGGTATATTCTAAGTTCTATTCATAATAATGTTCCTCACAAATTGAGGATCAAAGGAAATAATGTCAATGTATACTGTAATGTCAATAATATACAATGTATTGTATGACTCATTAAATTTAAAAAAAGAAGGATCTTCTTTACAGAATATAATATTTTACATATACATACTTATATATTTAATTTGAGGATTCTCTAATATGCAAAAATGTTATATATTATATGTGTAATGCTTATGTTACATATTAGTATATTAGTACATTTAATTTATCTTATTTGAGGATTCTCTAATATACATTAGGTATTAAAATATAAAATACGGAATATATTATGTATATATAATATATAGCATCCATTATATATACATATATGTAGATCCTCAAACTTAGGGTAAAGTTAATGGGTTAAAGTTTGATGAAGAACAGCATATTGATTTAATCTCAAATCAGACAGTTTTGGCATGCTTGTTGGTTAACGTACTTATTAGTTAACTTTAAAGAAAAGAAACCCTGTGAGCATCTCCTTAACCAAGTGATCAAAACTAACATTACAATATCAATGGTATGGTATGTCTAATTAAGAGCATGATGTGAATCTAATCATTAGGAAACATCAAAGTCAGTTTAGCGACATTGTACAGAAAAAGTTGCCTGTAGTTTTCAACAATGTCAAGGTTAAGAAAGAGAAACAGTGGGCGCCTGGGTGGCTCAGTGGGTTAATGCCTCTGCTTTCGGCTCAGGTCATGATCTCAGGGTCCTGGGATCGAGGCCCGCATCGGGCTCCCTGCTCGGCGGGGAGCCTGCTTCCCCCCCCCTCTCTCTCTGCCTGTCTCTCTGCCTCCTTGTGATCTCTCTCCCTCTGTGAAATAAATAAATAAAATCTTAAAAAAAAAAAAAAAGAAAGAGAAACAGTGGCTATGGTACTGTTCTATATTAAAGGAGGATACAGATATAGGATGGTTAAATTCTGTGTGATTCTGTACTAGATACTGAAAGTAAAACATGACCTCTAAGCTATAAAGGTTGTTTGGAAAATTGATATTCAAATATGAACTCTAAACTATCTGATGGTACTATTTGAATGTTAAGTTTTCCAATTTTAAAAATTGGTTATGTAAGAGATTTCTCTTTTTCCTTGAAAATGCAAACAGAATTATTTAGGGATAAAAGGGCACAATACTTCCAACATGCTCTCAAATGATCCTGAAAACTAAATATGTGCATGCATGTAAATTTAGAAATAGAATTACAAAACAAATGAGACAAACTATTAAAAATTATAAGATTGCAAAAAGTGTGCATAAAAATTGATTGTATTATTCTTACAATTCTGATGTAAGTTTAAAGTTATAGCACATCAAAAGCTTTTGAAAAGTAACCTCCCTTCTTTTAAGTGGCCCATTGTGCTCAACAAACTTTGTGAACCATGGTTTTTTCTTCTCTTCACATATTCCTTGAAGGCACTTTGATCTTTCATTCAAATAGATTCCCAGAAAGGTGGTCAGATAGGCCTTCTGTATAAGACATTTATGGATATATAAATATCCTTGCTGTAAGCAAAATTTGGTTGATTAAGTAGAAAGGAAATGAGACTAACATTCTGTCAGGGATAATTAATGGGTGTCTTAGATTAATGCATGAATTTGAGGGATTATATTATTGTATTAAAAGATATCCTTTATGTAGAACAGTGATCAAATTATATAGCATATAAATCGTGCTCAATGATGTGGTCTTATTATCTATTAGGGATAAAAATGTAAATAAACAAGTATATAATAAACAAAAAGTTTTCTTTCTTCCTTCCCAAATTAATAAAAAGCACTCACAGTTTTTATCAACTCTGATTTCCCCCATGAAGAGAAATTAATTGGGTTTAACATTTCTAATTAAAGAAAACATTCTTAATTACTTTATTTTACAATGCCTTGTTTTTTTCCCAAGTTAATACTATGTTATATAAGTTACATTTAGAAAAGATAGATGTTAAGAACCTGGCTTATAAGTCATTGCAATATATTTTCATATTTTATCTAATATAATAAGTCTATCATAACACCATAACATCAAAGAAAATAAAAGTATGGTTTATTTTGATTTTGGTAAATTGAGAATCATTGGTTTGCTAAGTAAATACCTGAAACCAAAAAGCATCTTCAAGTAATTTATTTGTTTGTCTGTCTTTTTTTTAAAAAGATGTATTTATCTGAGGTGGGGAGGAAGGGCAGAGGGAGAGGAAGAGAGAATCCCAGCAGACTCCGTGCTCAGCAATCTCACAACCCTGAGATGACCTGAGCCCAAACCAAGAGTCAGCTGCTCAGCTGACTCCACCATTCAGGTGCCCCTATTGGCATATCTGTTTTAATGCATTTGGTACTTAACATTTTTTAGACACACTTCTTAGTATTTCATGAATATTAATTTCTCTAATACTGAGGATAACCCAATAAGAGAAGTATCTTATTATCCCTATTTTAAACATTTGGAAACAGAAGCCCAAAGGCTTTAATCAATTTGCTTAATGTCAAATAGCTACTTTGCTTTTCAACAATATAAGTAAACATATGACTATTATTTTGATTTTTGGAACATATACATATTTAATAAAATATGATAAACATGCAGTTTGAGGCTACAATTTTAAATCATGTAAAAATAATTTTGAACTTCAGCTTCTATATCATTAATTACTTTTTCTTCATGGTTAATATGTTAGGAGAAGAGCTGTAAAGATAACTGAAGCTTAAAAATGTCAACACCCTCCCAAAATTTTGAAGGAATACACATCAAACTGTTAACAATAGCATCCCTCTGGAAAGAAGTGGGAATGAAGGATGTAACTTGGGAACCAAGGGGATAGTCACCATTTACTTTATTTGCTAATGTGTATATTGTTTGAATTTTTTGCAAAACTATATTTCTCTATGAGCTGTGTAATTTAGAATGCAATAATATAAAACAATGGAGAGGTAAAAAAAATGTCATCACCTCCCTTCTTATATTGGGACATAGAGTTAAATTTAAAATTCGAGTAAGTCATTTGAAAATATTTGTGTTCTTAAATGAGTAGGGACCATTCCATCTACACTTGATGAACTAATTATTCTTTCCAGAAAATTGTAACTTAAATCATAAAATTGCATATTGGTTATCTTAACAGTTGAATTTAAGTCTCAGTGACACAGGTTTACACTCCAAATTTTAGTAAGTAAAATTACTTGCCAATTATTTCATTGTTTAAAATTTATGAATAATCCATTGCATAAGTCATGTAAATCAGTTAATGTAAAATTATAATGCTATTGTAGCCAACAGAATTTGGATTAAATAGCATATGACAATGTACACTTTTTTGTTGTCAAGTACAAGACACATAAACTCATAACTGGAGTGATGAGTATCGCGAGGCTCGGCAGCTCAGTGCCTACCATGAACCATCAGCAGAGCACCACATCTGGTAAGGAAGAATTTGCAAAGATTTAATTAAATCTTTATCTCATTATTTCATTTGTAAACCCTTGTCTTTTCTCCTTTTGGTACCACAACTGCAATTAGCATTCTGTTCAGGTCCTCTGAAAAAACAAATAAAAGCCAACTGAGGATATTGGAGATCATTTCGATTCTTCTGCAAGGATCATCTCTGAATTTATAGCTATGACAAATTTTTCTCATTTTCCAAGATCTCTGAATGCTGCAGCTGTGGCATATATTTCTGGACCTCTTGACTATTTGCGACAAGAATCCAAACTAATCTCTGTAGTTCTATACCTAATTCAGAATTCCTTCTAGCTTCCAATCTTCACTCAGTTCTCCATCATATAAACTCCTTCAGCTATTACAAAACACATTTTCCTTTAAACACTGCTGTCAGAGAATCTGAGAAATATTGGGAAGACTGACACTGGTTAATTTACTTTTATCCACATGCATGCCTGCTTAAATATCTGATTCCCCAATCAAAATTCAGGGATGACTCTTTACAATAATCTGTCTTTGTTAGTATTTTTACTGATACCCCACTGAGCTTTTAAGCATTCTTGAACTATTTCCTTCCCATAAAAAACAACTCCGCTCAGCCCAATATAAAAAGCCCCCTTTGCCCTCTTTGTATATTGCCAAGCAATACCCTTAGTATGAAATTCTTCTGTAAATTCTTTTTCATTTTTGTTAGAAATCCTGCCCTCTCCCAGTCTACACTTAGGATTTCATAGAGAGTTCCCTACAATCAGTCGACAGAGGAAGAGAAAACTTCAACCTAGTTTACGGATCGGTTCTACTGGATTGCAGGCACCACCTGAAGGTGGATAGCTAGAGCACTACTGCAACCTCTGAGATGCTGCTGAAGGTCAGCATGGAGAGACGTCCTCCCAGTGCTCAGAGCTTCAGGCAGGACTACTGCCTATTCACTTTGTTTCAAATGAGAAATAGCCAGATGCACAATTACCGTATTGATTTATGTTATGATTTATGCTTGACTGGTTGGAAGGAACATGATTGGAGAATATGTGACAAAGAAATTTGGGCAAGAGTTACTTGGAATGGCTTTGAAAGGGGAAAAAAATGAAGATGTTTGTGTCCTTTGTAAATACTTTCCAAAAGGTGAACTCAGCAGGAAGAATTTTAATAATCAAGTGATTAGAATGATCCATTTTGTGGATAGAAGTTGCCCTTTTTCCCCAGCCACCTCTGTCATTACCCACTGGGCTGATGAACAAAGTGTCAATGGTGTCAAGAATGGAAGTTATGCATGGGTTCAGAAACATGGATTTTCAGTCACCAAGGCTGACTGCTGAGTGTTTAATCTGTCAGCAGCAAAGACCAACAGTGAGCTCCCAGTAAAACACAATTTCCTGGGGTGACTGGCCAGCTACCTGAAAGCACGTTGATTATAATGGACCATTTCCATTATGGAAGAAGCAACATTTTGTACTTAATAAAATGAACACTTTGGATATGAATCTGTCTGCAAGAGGTCTCAATCAACCTCATGTTTTTATTGGTTTCTGGTAGGAGAGTGCTCCCGCTTTATTTTCACTCAAAATGTCATGGAAATTTTAGTTCTTTACATATCCATATACCTAATAAAACCGGTAAATCACTATCTATGAGAAAGACAGTTGCAATATTGATAGAGCTAAGTATTCTCTAATCCATTCCAGATTTGATACATATCTAGAAAACTGTACTCATCGAATGTAAATTGCACAGATACAATATTCCAGCAGACTTGAATTGCAAGTTTCAAGAGGGAAACATTACAAATAAAAACATGAATTCAAAAATTGAAGTTGTGGTCACTTAATATTTTGGTAGTAAATAATATTTTATTCACTTTATGTGTTATATTTTAAAATTGATATAAAAGAAATACATAATTTCATTAATTATTTCTAATGACTACATACAGAATGATATGGAGAAAAGTTACATAAAAAGTGAATTTAAAAATAAAGCAATTATTTTTGTGCGTTTGCATTTTAATAGTCTATTTTATATTATGCATTCATATATGGGATTGTTTTAAATCTCTTCAGTTTCATTTAATTTTACCTCCTATATTTATGGTTTTTAAAAAGATTTTATTTATTTATTTGAGAGAGAGACAGAGAGAGTACAAGTGGGGGAAGGAACACAAGGAGAGGGAGAGGAACAAGCAGACTCCGCGGGAATCATGACCTGAGCCGAAGTCAGACACTTAATTGACTGAGACACCCAGGTGCCCCATATTTATGATTTTTTTAAATTAAAAAGTGACTTTAAGGCAGCATTATATAGTTTTAAGAGGAAACAAACACATGCTTTTACATGTTCATCAGCCACCAGGACTTTTCTCTTACATGAACTCATGATCTACTAATGACAAATGTTTGAAGTGAGAATTCTCATTACCATTTAAAATAATAATAATCCTGAGGTATAGAGAAGTTAATTAAATTGCAAAGTTTTATAAAAGCATGTTAGGGACAGATCTGTGATTCTAACTCAGGTCTTTTTGTCCCCACTGAATTTTTCGTTTTAGCATCCATGTCACTAAATTATATTAATGTATTTAAAGTAACTATTTTTCAGTATTTTTATCTACAAAGAACGTTGTCTTCATATTTGTAGCAAAATATTTTTCATATGCTTTGACCCCTGAATTACAGATTTTTCTCTAAAATTCTAATTTTTTGATGAAAATTAAACTTCATCATTCAAAGATTAAGATCAAACCCTTTATAAATGTATATGTACTCAATATTTCCCATTTAATAATATGTTGGCACATGTCCAGTTCCATCTTTAACAATACAGTTTAGTCAAATCCAGTACTCACATACTTAGGCCTGTGACTTAGGTATGTAACTTAGA
Organism: Ailurus styani; assembly: GCA_002007465.1. Classification (NCBI taxonomy): domain Eukaryota; kingdom Metazoa; phylum Chordata; class Mammalia; order Carnivora; family Ailuridae; genus Ailurus; species Ailurus styani. The sequence goes on from LNAC01000133.1 coordinate 2,923,683, forward strand.
AGTTACAATGCACCTGTTACAAAGAACAGTATATGTCTAGACTATGTATCAGATCAGGCAGGCCATGAAGAGCTAACAACACTGTATTTGTTGGGGTAACCAACAAAAGATGCACCTTACCCAGGTATATTTCATGAATAAAAACACTCAACGCATGATGACTATGTAAGTGGATTTTTTTTAAAGGCATTTTAAATATTTCCAGTGATCCAGACAACACCTGCATTTACTGATCTCTGGTGCCAATGATAATATGATGTGTTCTATGTCAGAAAGGATGTTGCAGTTTCATGTGCATTTGGTTTTTAATATTACCTCTGCTTCTTAACTATCGGATGCTTTATTCAGTTTCACCTTTGGTATTTTTCCTTATGATGGAGTTCCAAGGGCTTACACTGGAAGCCAACACCAGGCTAGGTCACGGAGCTGATATTTGGGTTTATTTTTCAGGCTATCATTTATCATCATCCTCAGTGTTGTTTTCAGTATCTATTCATGTCATTGGAGGAAAAAGCTCTTTTCCTAATTATAATCAGAACTGCAATTTGGGGTTCAAAAGTGAATATGGATTTGACGTGAAAAGCTGAGATATCCATTTACTAGAGTTACTTAAGCTCCCCAAATGTGTTTGAAACATCTGCTCATTGAAGCCAAAGGACCAACAGCTGTATCCAAAATTGAATTCACACATAGCTAGGTAAAGTGGGTTTTTTTCTTGTTTGTTTCTGTTTTTTTTAATTTTCTCAATAATGTTTAATTCTCTGATCCAAATATGTTAAATATATCTTCCTACTTGATATAAGCCATTTGAAAAAAGTAGTCTTTGAATTTTTTCTTAGCATTATTACTGCCTAAGGAAAGCTGCATTAGCCACAGTACAAAACATACCAGAGATGCAAGACGCTCACTTTTATTTTCTCTTTATTATTCCTTAAGCGTTCTGCCTTACTTTATGTATTACATTAATCATCTGACACGAAAATTGATTCTAAAACATTTCAGCACCTTAAAGAGAACTTTCATTTCCTATTTTCTTATCTGTTTGTAGGGGTTAATGTTTATCAGACTTTCCTTTTTATCATAACCAAGCAGTGATAGGAATTTTCTTAAATTACACATTAAGACAATGAACTTCCCACAAGACAATTTAAATGCAATTTGTTGTGCAGAAAATATTTTCTTTGAAAATGTTAATTGATCTCAGTGTTTAGATATTAATTTAAAAACATGATGCTAAGTAATCAAAGCTAAGAAGACCCTGCTTATATTGTCTCTGAGATATGGTTATTTCCCCATAGTATAATGATCTCTAATGAAAATCAGAAGTCATAAGGACATGGTAATATAATGAATTTTCAGCTGAAAATAAAACTTGTGAAATAGGGATGATAGGAATGTTTAGTCCTTTTGGAGGGGTAAAAAGAGCATGACATAAACTAAAAGCTTGATTGGGGATTAACATAGGAATTACACACATATTTGGAAAATATTTGTCTGCTCCTTGTACTTAATTGACATTTACTTTCATTGTTTGATTTAATACATGTGTCAGAAGACATATGCTGAGAATTTTTAGGGTAACCTATTTATATTTTAACAATCATATCAGTAGGTGCACTAATGAGATTATTTTAGATTTTGTGAGAAACATTAATGATTTAGAGAGTGAATAAAAAATAATCACTAATATTTCTCTATTTTTACAAATATTTTGAGTCAAACTGCCAATCTGGATCACAAATACACAAACATTTTAAACAATATATTAAGAGATACATTAATTTTTTTAAATAAGAGATCATATCTGCTGTAAGGCATTATGTCCTGTATACTATACTAGACATACAGGACTGAGAAAAATAAACAAACAAACATTATTTAAGTGTTTTATATTTCCAAAATGTCAAAAGACATTCAAATATTATATACATAAATATAAAATAACAGGTATTAAGTATGTATATATAATTTGAAATATAAATACATATTTATATATTGAAGTATACATATGAAAAGCCCAAATGTGAACCCTAAACAATTATAACTGTGCAAATAAAAATACTATGTGTAATTAAGCATTTTAGTTAAAAATTAAACCAACATTTCATAACTCTTTTGATTTAGAATGAATTTACAAGTTTATGTTGAAGTAATTGAAATAAAATAATTAAAATTGATATTTGGTACTGGACTGAGTTTAATTTGCAAGAATTAATTTTATTTAAACCAATTTTATCAGCCTATAAGAATATAAAAACTATAAATGGCTTTGGAGAGTGCATTTGATTACCTTTATTTTTCAAAAACAATTTTTGTAATCATCTTGAAGGTTGATGGACCAAAATTTCCAACTTCCTTTGTGTTTGTATTGTGTAAACATAACTCCCAGAATATCAGAGAGGACTAGAAGTGTGAAGATTAACTTTTCATCTCATTTAACTAAAATGGAAATGTGTGCTTCTGTTTGATCCCATTAAAAACAGTTGTGTTGCCCCTTTATCTTATTGCTTGGAATGGGGAGTTAGAATTTTTTGAAAAAGTAGTAAGTTCAAAGACTATATCTAAAAAAAAGTTTACAATTCTAACTTCCCCCTTTTCTTTTGGAATCTGTTATTTCTACCAGGAAGAAGAAGAAGAAGAAGGAGAAGAAGGAGAAGGAGAAGGAGAAGGAGAAGAAGAAGAAGAAGAAGAAGAAGAAGAAGAAGAAGAAGAAGAAGAAGAAGAGGAAGAAGAAGAAGAAGAAGTAAGAGGAGGAGGAGGAGGAGGAGGAGAAAGAAAGGACAGATATTTCCTTCTACTACTTAGAGATCAGAGGAAATATTTATTTGAAGACCATGACCAGAGGAAAATAGGCAGTGACATTAATTACCAGCGAGTAAAGCAAAATGTAAGGAGCAATCAAGTTGTTTTTCACCCAGTATATAATTCAGGGTACAAACATGTAGCTAGATAACAAAGGAGAATTTGAAGTGAGAATGAGTGTTACGTAACAATAGCAGAGCCAATAAACAGTAACATTTGAAACTGAAAGCAGAATACCTCTAAAATTCTTACTAATATTAAAAGAGGTGATCTTATCAAGGAAGATAGGAGTAGAGCAAAAGTGAAGCCATTTTCTGGGGAATCAGAGTACCAGACATGCAAACAAAGCATGAATTTATAGAGAGAAGAGGTAGGAAACTAACAATTTATACAAGATTGCAATATATGGTCCAGGTCAGTAAGAAAAAGGTGCAGTTTATTTACATTTTATAAGCAGGACTAATAGAAATATTGATTTGAAAGTTTACTGTGGGACTGATTCTTCCCTTTCCCCATCCCTCCCCAACTCATAGTAAGATCCTGATAGTTTCTAAGTTCTGAAACAAAGCTAATTCTTTTTAGTCCTAAGTACATGCTATTAAATAATAGCATCTCCCATTGGGTAGACTGTCAAAAAAACTCTATGAATGGAGAGAGATAAAGGGATATATCCAGATATGTAAATATTTAGCTACAGATTACAACCATTTCTTTGAGTTTTACCATCTATGTCTTCAACAAAATAGTAGCAAAACAACAAAAAGTACCTTTTGGAAGTCAACGTAATTTCACTCATTATGTATCTTGAAGTGATATTTTGATAGTTGATATTTTTGGTAATTAAATACAAATTGATTTTGTACTGATGATTTTACTTTGTCAGTTAATTGCCAAAGGGGTTATTATCAGTAGCAATTGACTGTGATTAGTGCTAATGCAATTTTTTTTTCTTTGAGTAGGCTCCACACAGCATGGAGCCTAATACAGGGCTTGAACTCAGCACCCTGTGATCAAGACCTGAGCTGAGATCAAGAGTCAGATGATTAAACAACTGAGCCACCCAGGTGACTCACTAATGCATTTCTTTAATACATAAACAGTGATGAATACAGTTAATAGTAATGAAATCCCCAAGAGTTAAATAATTAATTATGTCCATCTTTAGGATAAATAGAAACAAATAGCATAATGCATGCAGTCAAAATTCCATTCATTATGAGCTGTTCCTAGTATATCTCTAATATTTGTGGTTTAAACTTAGTCACTAATGAACTTGTTACCAATAGATTCCATATATTAAGGATATAAAAAAAGACATTCTACTTTCCAGGCACTGCAGAAAAAAAGATCATTCCTAACATGAGCATTGTGAAGAATGTAGACAAGCATATTAAGGTTTCTATTGCTGTATGATGAAGAAATATTACTTTAGAGGTGTAAACAACACCCATTTATTATCTCATAATTTCTATTGGCCAAGAGTCTGGTCGCAGAATAACTAGATTCTATGCTCAAAGAATCAAAGGCTGAAAACAGGGTGCAGGCCAGCCCATTTTTTTTAGGCAAAAAAAAAAAAATCACTTCAAGCTCATTCAAAATTCAGTTTCCAGCAGTTATGGGACTTCCTCATCATGTGATCCCTTTAATGTCATGTGACAATAAAGCCAGAAATGGAGAATCTTACCCTTACTAATTCCTTCTCATGCTTTGCATCTTTGTTTCCTTTCCTCCTTCCCTCTCTTTCTTTCTTTCTTTCTTTCTTTCTTTCTTTCTTTCTTTCTTTCTTCTTCATAATTTCATTCATTTGAGAGAGAAGAGTGAGTGGGGGGAGAGAGAATCTGAAGCAGAGTGCATTGCGCACTGAGTGCAAAGCCTAATGCTGGGCTCAGTCTCGTGATCTTGAGATCATGACCGAAGCTGAAACCAATAATAAGACACTCAGTCAACTGAGCCACTCAGGCACCCCTACATCTTTCATTAGGAGGAGCTAAGTCTCTTTTAAGTGCTCCTCTAATTAGGTTAGACCCATTAAGGATAAAATTCCATTTTACCATTAACTGCTTTGTGACTTTAAAGATGTCCTCAAAATCCCTTCATACGAGCATCTAATACACTGTTTGATTTAATAACGTAGATAGTGTATGTACACCAGATAAAAGGGGTCTTGAGGGGTCATCTTATAATTCTGCCTAACATAAGAAGTGCATTGAAAACCTAAAGAGTTCAAAATTAATCCCCATGTATTTAAGCAGGACTGGAGCATTCCTCCACTGATCACTACCAGGGTAGAAAAAATCTATATTTTAACCTAATTGTACATGGAAATTGATAACAAAAATAAATTATTTGAATTTCACTTTTGAAAGAGTGTTGAAAGATTTTCTTTTTACCTAAATTCCCCCAAGGAGAACTAGGATTTTATAAATAGAAAACTAAAGAAATTTTAAAATAGACAAATACATAAGGGTTATGAAAGTTCTATCACAGTGAGGGGTCCCTTTCATGAAACCCGCCAGTACTCTTACCCATGCATAAATAGCTCATGACATACCAAATTATCCTTATTCCTTGAACAGTCCATACAGTGTAAGGCCTGTTGCATTTGTTCATTTTATTCTTTTTATGTGGATTATAAGGCCACTCTGAGTGTACCCATAAACCTCCCTGTATTACCAAAACATTTAGCTGATGTATTAAAACATGTTTGAAAGTATTCCTTTTTTCTGGGATCCCACAATAATTTGTTTTTATGGACTGAATGCTGAAACACCATTCCCACAATTCGTATGCTGAAGTGTGATGGCATTTAGAAGTGAGGCCTTGGAAGGTAATTAGGTTGTAGATAAGGTCATGAAGGTAGAGCCTTCATAATGGGATTAGTGTTCTTGTAAGAAAAGGAAGAGAGAGGAGACCTTTTTTGTCTCTGCCACATGAGGACACAGTGAGAAGATGATTACTTGCAAACAGAAAAGAATTGAAGTTTTACATATTACATCAACACATAGGAAAAATTATTTGGCTATCAAAATATCACCTTTCACCATCCATAAAATTATTTCATTTTGATGGACCCTAGTATTTGCTCATATTTTGGTAAAATATTACTGTTGGAGAAAAATAAATCACATGGTTTCCAGGCATAAGAACAAAATCCTCTTGGGTCATTAAGTAATATCTACTTTCTAAAATAATCAGCAGACAGAACAAGATAAGGAACTAAGTATCAAAGGGCAAACCAACATGCTCAGACTAGTAAAAATACAGATATGGAAAAATGAGCTTGCTTTCATGTCTTCATACAGCATGGATGGAATTTTTTTTTAATTTATTTATTTAAAAGTTAAGTGTCATTCAATATCATATGAATAACTCTATGTAATCCATAAAAGGATTTCTTCATGAACTTTATGGCATATTATTGGTACAAGTTGTCATGTAAAGTTTATAGATACACTTGTGTTTCTAACGAGTATGTCCTGACCATTCCACAAAGAGCATAAATTTTTATTTCTGTTTGATACTGATAGATTGTCAGAAAAGGACAATCAACTTAGAAGTATCAATAGTCTAAAAAACTATAAGAGTAGGACAAAAAAAGTGCCAATTTAGCATCTGTAGTGAAATATTTATTAAGGACAAAGTAATCATGCATGCTCTCAAGTACACCAAAATAAATAGATTCACTCTTCAACTACCTTAGAAATAGAAAAATGAAAGATTTGTGACACTAATTCCGTTTCTAACGAGTTTTCAGCTAAATAAAATCATAAAAGTCACAACATGCAACATGTCACAATGTGTAATACAAGGTTTTGAGTTTACATGTATTGATTGGATAAAATTTAAATGCAATAATTTTCCATTTATACTTTTGGCAGTGAATTATTTCACTTTTCCAGGATTGTGTATTCACTATACACACATATAACTATGTAGTTACATACAATCTAACTATAATGTCCAGTTATTGAGATGTAAAAAAATTTTTTGCTCAATAATTTGTTAGTTTTTTTTTAATTTATTTATTTATTTGACACAGAGAGAGAGATCACAAGTAGGCAGAGAGGCAGGCAGAGAGAGAGGAGGAAGCAGGCTCCCCGCTGAGCAGGGAGCCCGATGCAGGCCTCGATCCCAGGACCCTGAGATCATAACCTGAGCGAAGGCAGAGGCTTTAACCCACTGAGCCACCCAGGCGCCCTGTTAGTTTGTTAATTCTCATTTTTAACTTGCATAAAATAAACTCACTTAACAATTATTACACAATGCTTTGAGTTCTAAGTGCCTGATTTTGTGCTTGCTTTGCTACACTAATTTCACTGGAGCCAGCCAACTCTGAAAACTAGACTCACATTCTGTGTTTTACAAACGAAATTTATAACTGAGGTTAAGGTAGGTTAAATAAATCATTCAACATCAAACTACCAATACATATGTCAAAGCCGGAATTGAAAATAAGTATGACCTGCTTAAAATTGGGGACATATCACATTCTAAACTCATATCCCAATTTTTCTTATGTCTCTCTCAGCTATTCAAAACTAATGTTAGGATTGTGACATTGTATATGGTGGAAATGAGAAGAGGCAAACAATCTCATTTTTGTAGTTCACCTATATAAAATTTAAAAAATGAGAATTATTGAATCGGATGGTGTTAGGTTCATCATTATCATCAATTTTCTGATGAATGGATACAGGAAAGGACATATGTAAAGCCCTGTGGCTATTTTTAGTGATATAACTAATAAGTGGAGGCTTTCTCCAAACACCCAGTTACATTTATTTCACTCTGACCGATCAGTTATTCAATTTGCCAAGGTGGATTATAGGTAAAGACAAATATTCTAGCAGTATTTTCCAAGCAAAATTTGGTTCCTTTTTTAACATCAAAAAACAATATTAATATTGAAGAATTAAAATCAAAGCATCAAAGGATACTTAATGTAACAGTCATTATGCAATTCTAATTCACTCATAGCTGCTGCGCTCCAGCAAAGCTCTTACCTATCTCTAAAGGAATAAAAGAGAAATTAACATATTCCCCCAATGGTAGTGCGATTCATTTTCTTAACTTTATAAACTAATAGAGAGCTTTCAAAGACTAGCTCAAATTTCTCAGATAATATTTGGATTGATTTTACAGACATTAAAAATATTGTAGAAATGTATTATATATTTCTAATTCTTGAAATATGTGAGTTAGTAGGTGGAAGGGAATATTAAAGGGACAGCCCGTGTTTATGTTCATGATGTCAACCATTGACACACTAGCAGGGCTCAGAAAGAAATCAGAGGCCAATCTGCTAAATCTGCCAGGTACTCAGCTGTTTGATGTCTGAATGTCCTCTAGTCACTACCAGAAAGAATTAAAAGGATTACCTAAAATACATCTGTCCACTCTCTCCATTATTTCCTATCTATTGGACTCTTCCATCTTCTCTAAGTTCCAGTTACCAGGTAAATGTCAACCCATTCACTTTTTAATGCTCCCTAAATCTCCCCCTAACATTCATTTTATTTTGACAGATCTCTTTGAGAATTCCGTGAACCCTTCAAGAATGAGTTGGAGAAAAGAAAGCATGAATGATATTGTTCCTTTACCTCATCAGAAAATGGAAAGCTATACTTTTCATTGCTACATTTTTTTAATTTATAATATTTTCAGGCATGACATACAGCATATTATAGTTTGAATAAAACTGAAGAATCAGCTATAAATTTTAATGATATAGGCATAAATGAAATAAAATTGGTGTCAAAAGGCTGAGCAATATAGTCTAAGGAATTAAAATAATCAAATTCACTGGCATACTATGAATTTATAGATGTGAAGAAATAAAAATTCAAACAATTGCAAAAGAAATACTACAATTTCCACATCCAATATTTCAACAATTGAAATACTCCCTTCAGAGTTCTGACTATGCAAGACATATCTATAAAATAAATAGTTTATTATGTAATTTTAAAATGCGACCACCATACATTCTTCATGAAATGTGATAGTGGAATTTTAAAATATTTTACCTAATATTTGTGGGCTAACAGAAAGACTAGGCCAATTTAAGTTGCATTATCTTAGAATGTTTTACTAATTCCCTAACCCACAGAAGCAGATAGACAAGTAACAGTAAAAATCCTGCCTCAAAGGAGTAGTATGATACTTTGTATTTATTTAATTCATGCGTGTTGTCATGTATTTTTGCAATCCCATTTTAGTTAAGATATCTGATATCACTGTAGAAATCCAAATCCTATAATAAGCAATAGAGACACCAAGGGTATGATGAATAATTTACAAAACAATTCATCTTACAAAATTCAGAATATTTCACATACAAAGATCTTTTACTGATCTTACATTACCATTAATTTCATTGATCAACATTTTAAAGCACACTACACTGGATGTCAGAGATTTATTCATTCATATAATCAATACTATTGATCATCTACCATGTCACACATACTTTAGATGCCACATTTGCAATAAGTAGTGAACAAGAGAGAAAAGTTCCTTACCCTCATAGAGCTTATATTTTAGATGGCACATTGAATACTTCATTATATTGTTCAATACTTTATTATATAGATACTTCATTATAGTGTTTAATTTCTGAAAGTGTTAATATAATGAAGAAAAAGAAAATAGTAAATGATGCAGTGGGTTCAATTGAGTATTGATTTTAGGTAGAACTGATAGCAAGACTTTGGTGATGAAGACAACTTTCGAGAAACCTAAATGAAATGAGGGACTGAGTTACCTGGACAGAAGTCAGGGTGGAGAAAACAGAAAGTAAAATAGCCCAGAATTTGGAACAAGTTTGGCTTGTTCAACCAACAAAGCAATATTGTGGTGAATGGCAAGACAAGTAGGGTATGAAAACACCTGGTCATGTAGGTCTTGAGGAGTGTAGAAAGGATTTCATATTTATTGTAGGTATGATGAGAATCTATTGGAAATTTATGATTCTGAAAGCCAATTCTAGATTCTGTGTTGCAAAATCAGGGTAGATAGGAAGACTCAAAACAGACCAGTTAGCGGGTTGTTGCTTAAGTTCAGGCAAGTCATAAACAAACACTACTGGTTTCAGCGCTGACATGTAAGAGCTTAGAATTTGTCGCTCCTGTTCTTAAAACAAGAAAAAAAAAAAGAAAATTGAAGGAAAAAAAATCAACATTTTTTTTCTTGGAACTATCAGAAAGTCGAGTATAGGTGACTGAAAAGGATTATAGCTATGAGCTGCTTACCTGGAACAGAGAAGCCTCTGGAGCCATAAACTGGTAAGAACACTTCAATCACAATTCCCATGAATTAATTGTTGGAGGCTGAGTGTGGCTAATATGGGAGTGAAAAACTCCAAGGGACTACAACCATAGCACTCCTTCATAGATTTTAGCTCCAGGAATTCCATTAGCTTCTCATGATAAAGAGCCAAGAAAAACAATCCCCTCAGGGCTCTGACTGCAGAGTAGAAAAGTAAACATTCTGAAGTATATGGCCAGAATACTCCATTTGTTTTACTGAGAGAAAGAGGCAAATCTGTTCATACTTAGTATGGTTTGAGTAATACAAACTTTTGTCTCTGATACAGGAATCTTGTGTTTTCTTACTAGAATCCATAAAACTGTGCTATACTAACATGTTAGCTGGCATATAGGGGAAATGTCAGACATTTCACAATTCTTGATACAATAAACATCACCTAGCAAGTTATCTAAAATCAGGAAAGGCCTCTATACAGTCTCTGGACAAAGTACCTATTCTACTGCAACTTTTGCTTGCCCAAAGCTTTCAGGGGAATCTGGGAATTAAAGTAAATCTAACACATTCACTCATATGACAAAAGTTTGTCAGCATCCCATGTGTTAGCAAAGCACTCCTTCCCTATCACGGACTGACTCTAGTATAGGGACTTGCTTGGGCTGTGAATTCAACCATTGCAGCAATTTAGCCACTCGATCTTGAGATCCTCAGCCAAATTATTATTATTTTTTTAAATCACAGTTAGCTCTGGTCACTGAAGGAGAGGGGATCTTTCAATGTTTATATAAAATCTATTTAACTTTCACACCATTCCTTGGTTTGGCATTTGGTTGACCTGATTATGCAAGTTATTTTATTTTTGTTTGTTAATGATAGTTAAGAAAAATCAGCTCTCCATGGTAATTTTCAAATATTCTTTATTTTTGGAAAATTCCAAAAATATTACACTGGCCAGTGCATTTCCCTCTACCTGAGTACCATCCTAATCCAATTCATATGAGAGTTCTAATTGTAATGGTCCCTGAGAAAGAAGAAGCTAGATTGTTTACCCACAATTTTTTGTCAATAATTGGTTAAACCCATGGTACTTCCAGACTTCTCTACAAACAGCAAGACCAGGTGGCCAGACCAAACCTCAGACAAAGATTTGTAGGGCCTGGCATTTAGATTCTGACTAGTATACAGGAAGAAATAAAAGATAATAAGTTCCAGAGATATTGGCAGGGCACTTAGAGTGTCTGTTACTTCTAGAAACATCCTTCACACCAACACTACAAAAGCATTTGTTTTTCCAAGGCACAACTCAAGCATACATGTGCACCAAATATTTCTAAAAGTGGGAAACAGTGATAAATTGATTCCTGATTCACTTGTACTCATTTTATTTACTAGAATTCACTAAAAGACTGCTTAGATTAGTGCATTTCTTTTAACACTGAAATGAACTGAAAGAAAAATAAACGTTTTTAATGATTCCAGCTAATATTACTGAAAATTGAGATAAAAATCATACTAGATAAGTGTATAAACCATTTTAGAAGTAATCTCAATATGTTGACGTTGGTTAAGTAAAGTATAAAAATGCCAGGTGGTTTAACTCTAAAAGCCACTAAGTTACAAATGTTAATTAGTTGGAAATGTTTCATTACTGGGATATTAAAAGCAGTAATTTGAAAGTTCAGGCTCACATGAGTCTTAAAGAGGGGAAATCAACTCACATTATGTCTTAAATAACTAAGACTGAGATTTACTGCTTTGGCTAAAGTAGTATGGCTTTCTCTAAAGTATTAGAGCAAGGACATTGTTATATAGCAAATCAGCAAAACTAGCAAATTGAAAATCTCAGTTAGTTGAGTAACTGAGCCTTGATTTCAGCTTAGGTTATGATCTCAGCATCATGGAATCGAGCCCCTAGTCAGGCTCCATGCTAAATCGAATTGGCTTGTCCCTCTCCCTATTTCTGCTTGCATGCATACAATATACTTGTGTAAAGGATGAAATAAACAAGTTTTCAACTTTAACTCTGAAAATTCAATAAATGAACATCAGACAATCAACTTTTTAAGTAGACAGAAGTGGAATTTAGAACAGGGTAGATCTCTTTCAAATGATTGAGGAAGAACAAAACAATATTTAATGACAGTTGCAACAAAAAAACTATATATGTATGTATATATGGGAAATAAAACATATATTTTAGTAAATGTATATTCTAGGTTAATGTATTTGAATATCTCAAATCAAGGGATTATTTTCTCAGACACATAACAATAAAATTAAGACAAAATAAGAACATTGTAACTAATAAAAAAACAAAAGAATAAATTGATTTTTAAAGAACTACATCAAAATAAAAATTGGGCGAAAATTGATCCATCATCACCTCTCTTTTTTTTTTAAAGACAACTAAAAATTATAATCCCTAAAGTATATGTAACAACTAAGATATGTAAGTAAATATGGAATAAGCAAAAATTATTTATGTGTATTGTTGGAGAAATAAAACATTTCTGCTAGCAAAAGACACTTCTGTACCAACGTGGAAGAGAAATAAAGAAACAGTTAATTACTCAGTAAGCATTCATATAAAACAATCACACAAATTTAAACAGTAAAGCAAAAGAAAGAGCAATGAAATTTCTTTAATCTTCTCAAGAGACAAAGGCCTCCTGATAGTCTCCAGTACATCTCCTCAGAGACTCCTCAGAGCTAATGCTGGTGAAACATTTTAACAGATCTAAAAGTTATCTAGCCTGAGAATTTGGAGATAAATATACATTGTAAAAACTGGAGACTGGGCTTAATCTTTAATGAGATTTATCTCTATATGCCATGTTACAGTCAGATTCACTGTGTCTACAAGGAAACATTTCAAGAGAATGGAGAAAGAAGGAAAGTGTTCTATGCATTTATAAATGGAGAAGTAGTTTTCATTGACCCTTACAATGTCTGCAGTGGAAAATCAGTCACTGTTTATAATGGTCACATATTTATGCCTTACCAGCTTCTAGACTTTCGTTGCCTTTGAGCTATATTAAGCTAGGTATTTTATGGAAAAGTAATGGCAATGCAGATGCAAATAATTCTGTCCTGTGAGGAGATTCACACTCCTTCCCCACAGGGGTGAAAAAAAATTAGCAGACATTAGCAAGTTTAGTTTCTATGCTTGGTCCATAACTGCTTTTTGCATTCTTTAAATTTTATGTAAACACCTGCTTCATTTCATCATTAGTAGTGAGCTAAAGAAAACTTTGAATACATGTTCATTTCAGATCTGGAGGACGCAAGTCATAATTTTATCTTTGTTGAAATATTCATCTTTGACAAATATGTTTGATAGCAAGACACTTGATTCGAACTGACTTATAAACATAAAAATTACAGACAATATTTTGGTCAATGTATCTGGGTGTTCAGAAGATCAAAAATAATCAGTGACGTCACTTCAGTCCCAGACTCTCCATTTCTTTAATCTGTTTTCTGCAGTTTGACTTTTTCCTGGTTTTAAAGTTCTCAGGATAAATTTGAACACCCATCAAATATCCGGCCATATTCACCATAGGCTTGGAAAGTGTATGTGAAGCATAATTCCAAGTAAAAGTCTTGTGGTTTTCTCTGAATGGCCAGATTTAATATTCATGTTAACATGTCATTAGTGAATGAAGGTGCTCTGATTCAGCTAGTCCAGATCATGTGTTACATGTGGGTAATTGGGTGAAAATATTTAGATAACAATACATAGGTTAAACTCCTGGGAATAAGGAAGACAGAAATATATTTAAAGCACAGATAACAGTACATAAAAATAATTAAACAACTTTAAAAAAGTTGTTCCATTTGGTTGGTCAATTTATAAATTGTGAATTTTATTTATAAATATTAGCATTAATATATTCAGCTATTTAGACATGAGTATATATAGTTCATATGATGATAAAGGGCAGACTTTTTAAAGTATTCATCTTCTATGAAAATAAAAATATCTGAAAACCAAAGTTAGTTAACTGATACATATTTGAAAAATATGGGCTATTGTATTTTTCCATGACAGTATTCTGAAAATCATCCTAGTCAGTAGTATTTTTAATGATTTTTTGTCATTTTCTGAGATTTATTATTTATCTAATTTTCTTCTATCTTTCTTTTTTTTTTAAAAGATTTTATTTATTTATTTGACAGAGAGAGAGAGAGATTACAAGCAGGCAGAGAGGCAGGCAGAGAGAGAGAGAGGGGGAAGCAGGCCCCCCTGCTCGAGCAGGGAGCCCGATGCGGGCCTCCATCCCAGGACCCTGAGATCATGACCTGAGCCGAAGGCAGAGGCTTTAACCCACTGAGCCACCCAGGCGCCCCTTCTTCTATCTTTCTAAAATAACCCACACCGCAGGGCATACTTTTTAACATTCTTACACCAACCTTAAATTCTACCCAAATAGTAATATGACACACATATATTGTAGCTTTATTTTCTGGAAACCTTTCTCTTTTCTTCCTGGGAATCTGGTTTCCCCAGAAATAACATATATGTATAGTAAATTCCCAATGAGTCAATCAGCTGCTATCGCTGATAAACAGTGATATTCTGTGGTTTCAAAATGTAACCAAAACTGATTATTCAACATTAAAAGAGCAAACATTGTTTAATAATAAAAAGTACATTTAGGCTGATGCAATACTGATCTACTCAGACATGTCCTCATATTTAGATCTGCATATTTAACAGTAAAATTTATGCTTTCTTGCTAAAGAAAATATGAAATCAAAAATAAACAGATACAAGTCCACAAATGTATGTCTTTATTTAATAACAAAAATCAAAACACTCAAACCCTCTGGTGATACATTTTGTTTTGTATAGCAGTGATGAAAAATAAAACAATCTTCCAGTTTCACCTCTGATATGTAAAGAACATGGAAGGCATTAATCCTGTTCTTACAAAAAGGAAAAAAAAAAGTCCAATCGAAAGTCAGTAACATCTCTTGGTCCCTCAGGGATCTGGGGTGAAAGGTAAAGTGTCATCCCAACATTTGGAGAGACATGCATATCCAGAAAAATATGACTGAGATTTTGGTTATCTGGAACAAAATTTCCTAGAACTATAAGGTGTTAGGAACATATAAATTATAATTTTACAAATATTATGAAAGATGAGTGTGGATTAAATTGAAACTGAGAAACTCCTGGAGGCATAGTCTTAGGGGTCCCTGTGCTTTCATGAAGTTTACCACAAATAACTCTACCAGGTACTTATGGTAAAGAGTTCAGAAAGATCCCATCTGAACTGGTAAGACAAAGGGAAGAGTGTCATTGTAAACATGTCCAAAATCACTTAAAAATGATAAATAATTCCAGTAAATCTTTCAAAATGTAAAAAGATCATAAAATAAATTATACAGTATGTTCAATATTCAATATATTACATTGCTAATATACTCCCATTCGAAAAAAATCAAGTCCTATGTCAATTATATCTCACTAAAGCTAGAAAAGTTTTAAAAAGTAGAAATCAGAGGATATTGTTTAACATTCCAAATAATTAATAAAGGGTTAAATTTATTTATTTTTAAAAAGACTTATTTATTTATTTCAGAGAGAGAGAGAGAGAGAGAGAGAGTGGGTGAGGTGCAGAGGGAAAGAATCTTCAAACAGACTCTCTACTGAGTGCAGAGCCCAACATGGGNTCTCTACTGAGTGCAGAGCCTAACATGGGTCTCGATCTCACCACTCATGAGATCATGACATAAGCCAAAACCAAAAGTTGGACACTCAGTCGAGTCACCCAACTACTCAAGGCTTAAGGTTAAAAGAAATCACATGAAATATAATGCTTACTCCCTACTCTGGGTGTGGTGTCTTATTTTTTCAATAATTAATTTCACATGTGGAGTATACACTCAACTTATATTTTTATAATGTATTGTTTTAATTCACTTTCTAATAATTCTCATATTCAATAATCAAAACAATGATAGAACAGATTTAGCTATGTTA
This sequence comes from Ailurus styani, assembly GCA_002007465.1. Taxonomy (NCBI): domain Eukaryota; kingdom Metazoa; phylum Chordata; class Mammalia; order Carnivora; family Ailuridae; genus Ailurus; species Ailurus styani. The sequence goes on from LNAC01000133.1 coordinate 2,939,740, forward strand.
TTCCTAAAAAAACAAGCATTTTCACATTGTAGCTTTATTATAAAATATATTGGTCAATAAAACATATAAAAATTAATTGAGTATATAAGCACATTTAAACAAAAGGGAAACCAATACTATATTTCAGAAAATTGCATTTTGAATATTTTTTTCATGTCATCTAGAGGAGCAATAATATATATATATATATTTTATATATATTTATATATTATATATATTATGGAATATTACTCAACCATCAGAAAGGATGAATACTTACCATTTTAATAAATGTGGATGGAACTGAAGGATATTATGCTGAGCAAAATAAGTCAATTAGAGAAAGACAATTATCATATACTTTCACTTATACGTGGAATATAAGAAACAGTGCAGAGGGTCATAGGGGAAGGGAGTGAAAAGGAATGGGAAGTCATCAGAGAGGGAGAAAAACTACGAGGGATTCTTAACCATTGAAACAAAGAGAGGGTTGCTAGAGAGGAGGTCACTGGGGAGATGGGGTAAGTGGGTAATAGGTATTAAGGAGAGCACGTGATGTGATAAGCTCTGGGTGTTATATGCAACTGATGAATTACTGAACTCTACATCTGAAACTAATGATGTACTGTGTGTTGGCTAATTCATTTAAATTTAAAAAATTAAAAAAAATAAGGTTTGCCTCTATGTATCCTGGATGAAAATGCACCTTGTGTTCAGTTCTCCTCATTATAGTGCAGATTAAAAATGGAAATTCTTATCTGCTTTTACTCTTAAGTAGATAAAATCTCTGTGAAATAAAATAATACCTGGAAATACCAACTAATGGTTATTAGACATGGTTTCAATGAATCTGTTGGTGCCATTTAACCCGCTGAGCCACCCAGGCACCCCTGTTGGTGCCATTTAAAGAGGCAAACCACTTGAAAGTTTTAACAAATTGATTGCTAATATCATGTGATAAAAGTGTAACTATCTTTTTTACCAACACAAAAATCTCAGATATCAAGAAATATATATAAATACATAAAGGGCAAAATTTCCCCCATAGCATATACAGTAGAAGCATATCTGCAATTCACTTAATATTATTCAGTCTTTTTGCTATTGCCTTTACCATTTGGAAATAAAATAACTTTGAAAATTCATTTACTGGAAAAATAAACATCAACTATTAATTAATCATTTGCAATACCTTTGTCCTAGACAAATTGGAGAAATTAGAAAGAGTTGCATATTCATGGAGCTAAGAAGACAGTAATTTTTAAAAGGAGTGGTACAGATCTCAGAACAGATGAGAACATCTGTATACTGGGATAGGCAAGGACAAATGTGAAAGTATCCAATAAAATGCAAATGAGCACATGGGGCATTTTCTTATAAATAATGTAGTCATAGTTGCTGTTCGGAACATACAGAAGATTGGTTAATGGGTCTCAATAAAAGCAAAACTGACACAGTATAATTAATCTGATCAACATAAATCTGGTGAGGTCACATTAATAGGCCATGAGATGATGAGACATTGGAATCAAGCTTTGAACAGTGGGGGGTGGGAAGTAACCAGGTACAGAGGCATTAGTCAAAACAGTTTTTTTAAGGCATTTTCTTTTGATCTCCAAATCTAGCCAATTCCCTACTTTCCATCTAACAGCATAAGAATAAGAATACATATCAAGCAGGGCTTGGGTGGCTCAGTTGGTTAGGCATCTGTTTTTGGCTCAGGTCATGGTCCTAGGGTCTTGGGATTGAGCCCCCAGTCAGGCTCCCTGTCTGCTTCTCCGTTTCCCTCTGACCCTCCTTTCTGCTTTTACTCTCACTCGCTCTGTTTCTTTAAAATGAATAAATAAAAAAATTTCTTTAAAGAAAAGAATATACAACAGACCTGCTAGAACAATGCTATCTTTTCATATTACTAATCTGCATTCTTAATGACTATGAAAAAAGAGATGCGATGTAACAAAATTCAGTGTGTTTATATACTATAATTAGATATTTGAAAATCATTAGAATATCAATGAACAAAGTTTAGTTTATCATGGCATCAGACCAGGAATATATGAGGTAGAATCAAGCAAATAATGAAATTTATTATAAAATATAATGCAGAACCAGAGATAGGATCAAATGTGGTTCTTCTAGAAATGCTAAAAGCAAATTTTGTTTTTTTTAGACCATGTAAATCATGTCTTCTGTTGCACCTCCTTTGATCCTAAAGAAACCAAGGTGTATCTTTTTTTGTTTTTACTTTTTTCATTCAATGAGGGTTTTTTTTTCTTATTGATGTATAATTGAGATAAAATATTATATTAGTTTTGAGTGTACAACACAGTGCTTCCACATTTGTATATGTTTGTATACATTTTGAAATGATCACCACAATAAGTCTTGGTAACATGTCACTTTATAAAATTTATACCAATTTATCACTCTGTACTACATTCCCATCACTTATTTAACTTACAGCTGGAAATCTGTACCTCTTAATCTCCTTTACCCATTTTGCTCCCTTCTCCAATCCTCTTACTCTCTGGCAACCCCAACTTAATCTCTGTATGGGTCTGGGTTTTGTTTTGTTTCTTTGTTTAAGATTCCACATATAAGTGAAATCAGGCAGTATTTGTCTTTCTCTGTCTGATTTACTTCACTCACCATAATACCCTCAACATCCATCCATGTTGTTGCAAATGGCAAGATTTCATTCTCTCTTATGATTGAGTAGTACTCCATTGTATACATATAACACATCTTCTTTATCCAGTCATCCATCCACGGACATTTAGATTGTTTCCATATCTTGGTTATTGCAGTGTTTCACAAAGAAAATATTTACTTTCCAAGACCTTTTTGTATCAGTGTAAGCATTATATTCTAGGTAGACTTTTAAGTCTGTTACATCACTACAACTTAGGGATGTGTAAAACTTGAGATCAGTGTTGCTGAATAGAACAATTGTTATTTTTAACCATTGACTAATAGGGATTATTGCCCTTTGGCTAGCTAATAGCAAGTAGCCTTGCTTGAAATTTTTGACAGTAATTACATTACTGTCTTCAGGGCCATAAATAAAAAAGATTTAAAATATAATTTAGTAGGAGAATAGATTTAGCTTTCTATTATATTCCACCCAAGTTCATAAGAGTGCTATGATTTTTAGGGTTGCTTTCCCCAAGCACAGCCAATGTTAAATCTGGCATTTCTGAAAACAATGAGAATGTACATGTTTAAAACTGCACTCATGTAGTTTCATTCAACCTACATGGAAATTAAAATGAACATGAGACTAACTTCAGTAACGGAGGGAGTAATATAGGAGAAAAAAAGTGAATGTAATTAAATAACATGTGGCTAGTACTTATTTCATTCTATCAGGCATGTCCTTTAGAATATTTATAATAAAAAATTAAAAGAGTAATGAATATCTGAATCTTTTTGTCAGAATCTGGATTGTTTACCACAAAGTATAATAACAACAGAGCAAAAGACTTCCATATCCTGCAGAATGGCACTTAATTTTATCACAAATACGATCACTAAATACAGTGAAAATGAGAGATGGATTGGGGATAGAGAATAAAAAGAAACCTGATTTAAAAAGATAGTAAATATGCTCAGAACCAAAAAACAAATAGGACAGTGAATGCTGAGTGATGCTTATTTCTGACCTTGGTCTTACATTTGAAACATTTGCTGAACCATAGTGAACTTAAGTTTCAATTTGAAGGTCACATGGAATTGAGAAAAAAAGAGGTAAAATCTGGAACTTGCCCAAAATTCAGGGTCAAATAAAAGCTTTCACATGAATAAGGACCAAAAAGTCCAAACCTCGAATAAGGATGTAATAAATATAAATTCATTCTGCAGAATGATCTGCGAAAATTTTCCAGCCTGAAAACGGGTACTGGGTGGAGGAAACAATTTTTTTTTTAAGATTTTATTTATTTATTTATTTATTTATTTATTTATTTATTTATTTATTTATTTGACAGAGAGAGAGAGATCACAAGTAGGCAGAGAGCCAGGCAGAGAGAGAGGGGGAAGCAGGCTCCCAGCTGAGCAGTAAGCCTGATGTGGGGCTAGATGCCAGGACCCTGAGATAATGAGATCTGAGCCAAAGGCAGAGGCTTAACACACTGAGCCATCCAGGTGTCCCTGGAGGAAACAACTTCTTGACTAAGTAGATGTAACCACAGTCTGGGCCTCAAGTGCATTTGTGTTCCAGATTCAGACTACCTGAGTCATCCAAAAATTCTCAAACCACAAAATGTGTTCCTAAACAAAAAGTCAGCAAAACGCATGAGTACATGATTAGCAAATTTCAGGAAGGGAAACAATGATAGAAAGGAAGAGAAAGTAGATGTATTTAAAATAGTATCTGGCTAGGACTGATGTCAGTCTCTATATCCAAAAAGTATCTAGTGAAGCATTACAACTCTAGCCACCAATAAGACTTTCTCCTCCCCTGTAATCAATTTTTACTCTCTCGTGGATGATATTAAACTAAGATTGGAGGGGCGAGGGCACTGTGCAGTTAGACTAGAGGAAAGCACCTGGCATATTATATCCTTTTATTTTCATGATAGGCTTTCAATGAAGAGCAACACTGAAAGTATGAGGGAGAAGACATCTGTTGAATAAAGTTTTGAGTTTTCATAACTATAATTAAATTGCTGTAATAATACTAATATTGTAATTTTAGATTATATACCGAAATTCTAATTATACATGGGCATGTTTCTGTAAGTTTTTAGTGCCAGTGACATATAGTTTTAAGTATTATAATTTGATAGTAAATCCAAATATCTTACTGGGGGAGTCACTCTTTTTTTAAACCTTTAAACTTAATTATGTGAGGGATTCCATTTATTCATATGAACTTTTGGAAAAGTCTGTTACAGAAGTTATTTCAATTTTGGAATCCCATTTATTTTATTTTATAGAATGATTTTGTAGGGAATGCCATGGTAACATCATTATACCTTTCCATCCATGAGCATGGTATAGATTATGCAATGTTAACTCTTCTTTTATTTAGTATATCTGTTAGTGGATAATTTTCCTAGTAACCAAACAGACCAGAACCAGAAATTCCCAGTTTTCTCCACTAATAAATTTCAACTTATTCAGATTTTCCATGACATGATACAAATATATTATTTAAAACTCTTCTTTATAAAGAGATTCAAACCTTACAGGCTGCTGCTTCCTATATATGAAAATAATACCAAAAAAAGTAAAAAAGCAAACACGTATTTATATTTCTTATGTATATTTCTAGTCACATTTCTATCACAATGATAATTCTTTTTTATCACCATAATATTTCAAAATAATTGATTGTAGCATGCAATTGTATAGATGCTTTTATAAAAGATTTATTTATTTTTGACACTGCATTTCTGAATGCCTTGGAGAGATAGGTATTTTTTTGCTGTTGTCCAAAGTTAAAATTTTGAAGTTAAGTTCTGTCTCTTAGGAATTTTTCTTATCTTAATCCACAGGATAAATTTATACTTATCCTCAAAGGATATTTCAGGTGATTCTAACAATCAACTAAAATGTGAAATCTTTAGTTAAAGAGAGACTGGGTAAGAGTATCTCTTTAATTTTTTTTTTCCTTCTAATCAAATTTTTCCTTCTTAAAAAAATACTCTCAGGATAATTGTGGTGTGGATTCCCCCCATCTCCACCCCCAAGTCAAAAAAGTAGAGTGAGACTTTTGGAGAAAAAAAATTTCTACAGGTATTCTTTCTGCACACAGCATGGTTTGACCCCATGTGGACTTACTTCCTGGAGTGAGCAGTTCTCCAGCTGAAAGAAGGACTGAAGAATGATCCCACAGCTTGAAAGCCAGAGATGAAACCTCAGAAACTTGAAAGACAAAAGGAGACTGTGCTGCACTCTTACTTGATTCTTCTTTTTTTCCCTTGCATGACTGGGATTTAATTTTTGTGGCTCTATACATTTGATGTACTGCTTCTTATTTCTTTCCCTACTTCATATCAAACTCACAAATCTTCTAACTGGAAAAATTGAATTTTTCTGTCCATAAATACTGATAGCATATAACTCAGAGTATCTAAAACCATTATTGTGTTAAACAGAAATCATGGAGGGGAGGAAAAGGGAAATTGGCTTTTTTTTTTTCCCTTTAAAATTTTTTTAACATATCTCCCTCTTGTAATTCCTTATCAGCATGAATTTATCACAAGTGTTATGAAAGAGACCTTATAAGAAATAATTTAAGGAAATACTCTTTTACCTACATCATTGGCAAACTTCAAGAGCAAACCAAGTAAGTCATATGTACATTATTGACAGTAGAATGGGATTTTTAAGTGTTAGTCGCTACTTTGAATTCTTTTCTGTGGTGTGTGTCTCTGGGTGAGTTATGCAGGTACCGTATCTTTTCCTATGTAACTTCAGTTTGTGATTTCCATTCTAAAATAGTTTTTTCAAGTTTAGAAAATAAAAGACCATCATAGGGAAATGAGTCATAACTTTTTTAAAAAAAAATACATATAAATCATGATAATTATATTGTTTTTAATAATTATAATAGTTAATAAGTCAAGTATCATGACCATCCCTTACACCATTTCGGTCATCAAGGTAGCATGAAATTTTCCTCAACTTTTAAATTATATCACCGACTTGTAAAAATATTTTCAACAAACTGAAACTTTGAAACTGTGTTCTTTATACCATCATGACTGACCACTTCCTTTTAGAATTGCATTTGATATATTCAGATTTAACCATCTTTCTTCACATGTGTGGTGATTATTGGTCAAATAGTTACAACTAATGAAAATTCTCCTATATTCCACATATTGGTTGTTTACTCTTAATATACCTTTAATAAAAATACATCAAGAGATATTTCAAGAGTTATAGAGGTCATAGGAATGACCGGAGGAACCAAAAACTCTAGAAATGCGGCAGAATGGAGAAATCCTTGTGGAAAGGCCCAAAGAAAGAGTAAACAAGAACTTATTTAAATTAGTCTTGATTCTCCACCAATCCGTGATTTCAGTACAACTGTGTCTACTCAATGCTGTGTTTTCATTGTAAATCCACAATCCCTACCTCTACCTCACCAAAGGAATCTCTCTCCCTTTCTCTCTCTCTCTCTCTCTCTCTCTCTCTCTCTCTCTCTGTATCACACACACACACACACACACACACACACACACACACACACACACACATCTCCTGTTACAAAATTGTTGATTTTTTTCATTTTCATTCCATTCAGGTAAATATTATGAATTCATTCAATTAAAATATGAACCCATCAAAGGATTCTTTCCACATGTTTCAATATTCCAAAGTTCAATCAAATAATTTTAAAATTAAATAATGCTTCATTATTATTTTGTCTTGCTTTTGTGGGATGAATTTTGATAGCTCCTTGTTTGCATTTTTTTTGCATTAATTCCAGTGCCCTACAAAATTCTAAGAGTTGAATATTTTGGTGCTTCATTTGGCAATTTTAATAGCAATTTGGAAAAAAAAAAAAGCATTGAATACCAGAGCATGTCATTAATTCGTCCAAGTTTTATAACATCTTAAATTCAAATTAACAATGAGCAGCCAAAACAGAAAGTGAACATTCTTATGCTGGAGTATTTTTGTTTATTCAGCATCAGCATTAGGCTCCTTCTATAAAAATAAACAAGATGTTTTGTGTACACATGCGTGTGTGTAACTTTTAATAACTTAAGCTTCTCATTGATTGGTAGAAATTTACATCTTGTTTGGTTAGAATTGGGAGTTACATATTTACCACAACCTATCACAAAGTCATTTGGCTCCATAGTTTTCTGAACTTAATAAAAAATGTTGTTTATATAATGACATTTGCCTCACCAAATTTAGAATGCAGTCTATCATTGCAAAAATAATTTTATTATTGATGTAATTTTTAACTAAATTTATAACATATTTTTAAATGTCATATAATCTACCTTTAATGAAATGTACTTTCAAAAGCTTTATTTTGATTTCATAAATAGGATGAATATATTTGAACCATTTTTGCAGCTACCCAATTTTCTATTTAGTGCATTAAATGATACTGTTTTAAAACCGTCTGCCTTTACCTGTTTGCAAATATTTTCTTACACTAATAAGTTCACAAATATCAATTCCATTTTCTAGTTACATAAAAAAATCTTTGATGAAAATGATCAAAATTAATTTAAGAAAAAGAATCACTTGGCCTCAATAAAAAAATGAATCTTCAGAGTGATATGAAAATGTTATTTCTGCAGGTACACATGCAAAATTTTCACCACGTTCTTACAATAAATACTCACTGTTGGAGTGGATGGTGATGTTTCTTCAGCAGATTTGAGTTGTCTGGTCTCATGACATCAATGGTATACCCACTCCCTTTCTCTGTCATGGTAGATGCCTAATGTCAACAAATATTTAGTTCATCATGAGCTTCCAAAAAAGAAAATGCCTATACATATATTTCATTTAAAATGCTCAATCTTTGCTAGCTCATTATTACCAAAGGAGTTTACTACAGAATTTTAAAAGTGCATTATTAACCAATAAAAGACAAGTACATTTAGACTTGTACTATAGAAGAAATGATGAAACACCATAGGATAGTCAGTAGGTTTGGGCCACTCTAAGAAAGCATCATACACTGGGTGGCTTAAGCAACAAAATGCATTTCTTATAGCCCTGTGGGCTTGGAACTCCAAGATCAAGGTGGCAGCAGATCAGTGTCTGGTGAGGGATCAATCCAGAGGTCTTCTCACTGTACCCTTACAGGGTATAATAAAGGGTGAGAGAGTTCTCTGGGATCTCCTTGCTGAGGGCAGTAATCCCATTCATTAGTATTCCACCCTTAGGAGTTAATCTCTCAGTCCTGACCTCCTAACATCATCACTTTAGGGGTTATAATTTTGGGGAGACAAATGTTCAGTATGACCATCACAGGAGCTTACAGACTATTATTTACATTTATCATATGATGATACATACATCCTTTACTTTTACACTGTCAGGAAAAGAAAACAATCCTGCCAACCCAAAGATTCTTCTGTAACAATGTAGAAGAGAAAAAGAACACAACTGATAATTGAGTATGTATAGTCATTGCTTATTTTGCTGTGACAAAATGCTATATACTTAGTGGATTAAACCATATAAAGGTATTCTCTTACAGTTCTGCACGCCAGAAATCCCAAAATCAGGATGTCTGCAGGGTGGCATACTTGGTGGACTGTAGTAGGAAAAGCTGTTTCCTTGCTTTTTTTTAGCCTCTAGAGGCTTACCCACCATTGGCTCGTTAGGCTTTCATTACTCCAACCTCTGCTTCTGTCATCATAGCTCCTATTCTGCCTCTGCCTCTTCTGCTTTTCTTCCCCTTACGTGGATACTCGTGATCATATGGGGCACACCTGGGTAATCCTTTATATCAAATCTTTAATTTAGTCACATCTGCAAAATCCCCTTTACTGTGTGACATATTCACTTGTTCTGGGGATGAGGACTGGGGATCTTTCTGAAGCTGTTACTCTTTCTACCTAAGTAAACATTAATAACATCCATGTAAGGTTACACAAAAGGAAATACAAAATTAAAATCTCAGAAACTTTGTACAGCACAGCAGAAGGAAAATAAATTCCCTAAAGTTCTTGAAAGACCAAAACTTATACCTCCTAACAGTTTTCTTTATGTCTTTTGAGAGAACACTGAGCTAATTCCAGTGGTGCGTTTTTACATATCTAGAGGTCATTTGGTCTGCAGACTTGGAGGTAACCCTATACTGTAAAGCCTGGAAAATGAACTCCATCTCCAAAGAGATCTCTATTCCACTGGTCAGAGTAAGGGCTCCGATTGACATGTTTCCAAGGAAACAGTCTAAGAAAAAGTGGAAGGGAATGCCAAAGAAAAATTGTACCTGATTGAGTTAACAGGCAAGAAAGACTTTACTCAAGATTATTGCAATAGGAAGGAGGGACTGAACTCAGCTCTGCTGCAAAAAAATGTGGGAGAGCTTGTAAGTGCTCCTTCAGCTAGTGAAAAACTCCTGGATGACAATTTGGGGAGGTAGGTCAATGTGATTTAGACCATGATTAGACCATGTATCCTCCCTAATTGGTACTTAGCAAAGTTAGGCTCCTATCCTCCCACAGAAACTGGGTGATAGGGGCTCTGTCTTTCTTATGATCACATTTCAAAGGGATGACTCCCAGTTCCTTTGAGAAAGACATTCCTGGGTTACAAAACCCGCAAAAGGCTGGGAGGGGATTTGCATCTCAATGGGTGGATCTCAATGGGTGGAGAAAGGATTTACACAATGCATTTCCTAAAGTAAACGCCCTAAGTAAAAGAAGGTCAGGGGCCTAGATTTAGGAAGAAACCTGTGGCAAGTTGAATGGAGCTGGGAAAACTATCTCAAGTCAGGGAAAACTATCTCTGTGCCCTTTGTAAATGGAGAAAGACATTTTTATTTATTCTTACATTGTATCTACACCTTCACTCTAAGTTTCTACATTTCTTACTGACCTCATAGACTAGAAGTCTGGCCTCCAGCCAGCTTAACAAATGACCCTCAGGACAACCATATTTAATACTTTTCCCATCACGCTGGCTGGGATTAGCTATAACCACTTCTGTCCAAGAACACTGCATTTTATCAGTGATTGCAGACCCAGAAAGGGAGTTTTTAGTTATGTGGAACTTGAATATATTCAGGAAAAGAAAGAAGGGTTACTAGTGGTATGTTTTGAGGTTAGGCCATGTTGTTAAAATAAGAGCTCTGCTCTACAGATATGCACTGTGCAGCACAGCAGAAACTGGAAATACAATGCAAACCCACCCTGATGTGGTAATATAAATTTGAACTATATTTCATTACTGTAGAGAGAAAATTTTGACATGAATTCTGAACCAGGTAGAATCTTGGGATAACAAAATAAACTAAGGAAGTTGTGCGCAAACACTAATTTTGGGGTCTTAGTGGATCCAACAAAGACACAGGTAAGAACCTGTTTATTGGTGATATAGAAGTCTCTGCGACCAAGAGAGTATCAGAAACAAGAGCTCTGTTTTTCTACAGGCAGTGCATACCCATGCAGCTGAATGTCTCTGGAGTACAATGTAAAGAGGAAATGACCTCCAGGAAAGATAATCTTTTGAAAGAATTGTAACTAGAGATGGGACATCGCTGAAAACTAAATTTCAGCTGGAAAATCGTGAGGCATGTCAGGAAAAAATCCTGGAACTGATCGGGCTCTGCTTATGGTATTAGATGATGAGAAATGCAGAGATTACTCAGGAATGAAAATATTGATCTACGGAATAAAACCAAGCTTGAAGACTCCAAAAAGGATATTTGGAGTTTTGAAATAGGTCAGGCCATGGCTCTTCAATTTGTTTTTCCACCATAAGTAGTAACACAATAAAAAACTGCTGAATAATGGCATTTCAATGTAGGTGGATAAATTAATACGGCACAGACACGTCTTTCTCGGCAATCTGTTTAAATTGTTCAAATGACAGTATAAATGCTAAGTGTTTAAGATAATCTGTTTATGCAGGTATATTTGGTGTCCATATGCATGGTGACACAAACAAAAAGCTGAATAAACCTATAATACATAATCAAGTGTAAACAATCTTTAAAGTGTTATGTAATAAGGTCATTTTTTCCAAAAATCTTAATTTTTAGTATATATATAATTCATTTAAGAAGTTTAGTAAGTAATATCAGTTAGGTACCCTTGATGACAAAAGATAATTTCAAAAAATGAATTTTAGCATTTACATCTATTTATTTAAAAAGTTAATTTGAAGAAAAACAAATCATTCAGCATGCAAGATGATTTGAAATGGGAAAAGAAAAGACACAAACTATTCTGCCTTATTGTTTTCAGGAGATTAAACTTTATGTCAAGTTTTTCTTTGTCCTTTGTATCTAGAGACAGAAAGTCACCTTGAGGCATATCGTCTTTGTTCTGCTAAGAAGATATATGATTTTCCCTTTTTACCCATGCAAATGTTATGCCAGAAGGCACATTTAGACAGGGTGAGGGTGTAAAAGGACCTATTGTGTCCTCACAAAGGGAACTCCTCACAGAGCTTCTGGCTGCAGAGCTCTTGAGAGGGTAGGAGTGGGAATGTCTGCTGCAGGGCAAGTAGCCTTCTGGGAGCACAGGGCTTGATACTCTCACCTTTCTCTTCTTATTGTTCAAATTTGCAGGAGCCCTCTGATGGTCCGAAGTGTTTGGAGGAGAAGACTCAGAAAAGCGGAGAACTTCATGAAGGATAGGAACCGAATGGTGATTGCCTTGTGGTCAATACGATAGACTGAATTTCCTGGAGGAGAGCTTGCTTCAGCAGAGCATATGGCTAAGGAGGATCATAGTGTTTGGGGGGAATATAAAAGGATGATTATTCACATGTGTATGAGCCACTGTGCTCAACTATAACCACGGTGTCCGGAGGTTTGAAACAGGCAAAGGATCACATTAGCAGGGAATGAATGTCCATGACAAAGGGCAGGTCTAGTTTAGCAGCAGCTAACTCAAGTCACTGGGAAACAGTAGCTATGCAAGACTGGCTAACCCCCACATTTTCTCTCTAATATTTGGAAGAAGCATTGACCTTAGCTGGATATACAGAAAGCCCTGGAATTTTGGTGAATTAAGAGAGGTCTTTAAGAAAAATAAACTTCCTGTTAATAAGGACAAATCAGGGCAGAAAGTGAAGGGGGGATACAAATATGCAATGTATATTCTAAAACAAAGAGTGACTTGGTGTGCTATTGTGAACTGACCTAAGGGTTGTTCACCAGTAATGGATATTTTAAAATTCTTACTCTAAGTCTCCTTCCTATAAGCACACTATCAGACAGTAAGATATAAGGAAAGTGAATTTCAGACTGAATTGTCACACCTGCAAACATTTATTAGGAAACAAGGAAATAGTTATAGAACCCAATTTGTAAGCTTCAAGAAGTCACCAGCTCCCTGGCCTTTTGAATGCTCTAACAAGACTTTACAATAAATCTCGTAGTGGCATTCAATTCACTTTCTAGTTAAATTACACGAAAACATTTTCATATTTGTAGTTGGGATGTGGTTTGCCAGTATCTAGGCTGCATTCCCAAGTGAAGGAATTTCTGAGTCTTTCAAAAGCCAACAAAGTACTCTTGATCATCTATGCTAAAAGGTCTTAAAGTTAATTACAGATCATATTATAGATAGAAATCAGGTTGACTAAACAATACAACCATATTGTAATTTTTTCTGGATTACTTGGTAATATGTCCTTCTAAGACATGAAAAAGAATTCAGGAGAAATATTCAGGAAAGTTCCTGGTAGGGGTAATAGAATTTGAAAAATGAATGAGGATCATAACTTCGCTGCAAATTTTAGAAGTAGGAAGAAGCTAAACTACATATATTTTTTAAATGGATAAGCTGTTTCAGATAAGATGTTATACTCACAGACAGGAGGTAAGAGCAGGGAAATAGATATTTAATGGGTCTAGGTATTAGTCAACTCCTTGGCCTGATTGGTGCTTACATAGATGTGATATTTCAATAGGCTGTGAACTTATACGCTCCCTAGTTTTCTGTAGTATGTTGTATATCAGTAACACGTTTAATGGAAGATATTTTAAAAGTAAAAACAGAAACAATAAATGTGGATGCATACTAGAGAAGTTCTCAAACTTACTAAAGTGGATCTGTAGAAGTTTTCCTTATAACATGCTTCAGTTTGCATATATAAAGAATGATTTGAGGGTTTCCAGTAAGAAAGTGAGCATTTTAGGACACTGACTAGAGATATGAAAAAGCATGAAAAATGCTCAGTGCAGCTATAACATAAGGTGGACACAGGAGCGTGGCCTAGTAGGAATTAAGAAAGGAGAGCAGGCGGCAGACTAAGAATTGTTTCTCATTCCCAAATCCACAAGTGCCTATATTCTTCTTGGTGAAATATGAAGTCATTTAATTTATATAGAATCAGTGGGCAAAAGAACCAAGAATAAAATCCTGGAAGTTATGTATATGAAATGATTGAATAGAAGTTCATTACATGAACATGAACTTAGTGCTATTATTTGATCATCCCCCGCACTACAGGTAAGGGAACTGATTTACAATGTGCTTAAGTAATTTGTGCAGATGGCAAATGGTGGTTGCAAGGTTCAAAGACCACCAATTCAGAATGGACTTACTACTGAATTACTGAAGTAAAGTATAAATGGAAGTTATTGACAATAAGGAAGTTGCGGAACCAATTCTGGAAGATTGGATAGGTAATACATATGGTTATTTGAGTATCCTGTCACTGGTTTGCAATGAAGAGACAGCTGTGATTTAGGTGTCAAATGCCCAGACAGATATAACAGAGGGACAGACCAGGAGGAGGATTGTAGTGAATGGTATATCAAGGTCCTGGGATTTAATGCTGTTGCATAGTTTACCTGAGGCTGCCAGAATGTCCTAAATAAGTGTTCACACTATTCTCCAACAGCTCTTACAAAATGTATAGGGATAGGTGAGCACATTTCATTTAAGAAGCTACAAAGGGATTTTTGTTTGCCTGATGACTATTTTGCAGTTAAGACAAGAGGTTAGAAGCAGCAGCTTTTTGAGGGTAAATCTGAAAAAGTTATATATATATATATATATATATATATATATATATATATATATATATATATATATAT
>LNAC01000133.1:2954662-3080245 GCA_002007465.1 Ailurus styani
ATATATATATATATATATATATATATATATAATTGAGGCTGGTTTGTTAGATTTATCACATACATGCCTTGTCTTTGTTCAAGGTTTAAGTAGAATCTGCCAAAACACAATTCAGTTCACTTTCTTTATTTCTGACACAACTTTAATTATAAGAAAAATAGAGTGTCTTTTCAGCAACAGATATTTTATATATGAAAAACAACAGAAATGTAGGTAACAAAATATTGTTTAATTGCTTTTTAAAAAACTCAGTATGATGGAAAATGTAGGATATGAGTATTTAATCAAGTCAGGGTTTCCAGACTATCATTCAATGCCTGATAGGAGATATGTATTTCAGTAATTTACTCAATAAAAAGAACCAATAAAATATATATCAAAGATCTGAATTTGGTTGTACAGATACTAGGGAGATAAATATGCATCACATGGTATCAGTTTCTGGTAGGGATGACAGACAGTGTGCCAAAAATCTAAGGTGGATTTTAGATTATGATTACACACGTTGAAGCAAAATCATTTCTGAAAATCTTTGTTGCCATGTAGGTCAGCTTTCTAAAGGGCTTTGGGAGACAAGGAATAAGTTATTTACAATCTACTCATTTATAGCTATTGTGTCTTAAATGATTTATTGAAAATTGACTTCATCAAAGAACAAGCTTAAGGTAATTTTTGTCAGTTCTCCAGTTACAAGTTTATAAAAAGATTCAGGAATACTGAATTTATAATTCTGATAATAGATGCAATTGTGATTCCTATCATTACATATAGAATCCCTACCCTGGAAATGGATCCATCGATCATCTAAACAAAGTCCAAAGTATACAAATATCACATGTAATAATTTAGCACACATCTATCTTAAGGTCAGTAGAGTCTGTTGATTTCTAAATTCAGCATTATAGTGTGACAGGTACTAATATGGCAGTAAATTCAAGACAGGTTTTTAATTTAAGGAAGTGTGGAGGAGTATGTATATAGGGTATCTTCTTTTCTTTCTTTCTTTCTTTCTTTCTTTCTTTCTTTCTTTCTTTTTTTTTGGATTTATTTATTTATTTGAGAGAGAGAGTGTGAGAAAGAGAAAGAGAGAGCAAACAGGGGGAAGGACAAAAGGAGAATCTCAAGCAGACTCCCAGCTGAGCATGGAGTCCAAGACAGGGCTCAACCCAATGACCCTGAGGTCACAACCCGAGCCAAAATCAAGAGTCAGATGCTTAACCAATGGAGCCACCCAGGTGCCTCAAGAAAACTTATTTTTTGCATTACTTCCTTTTGTTTCTTGGCATTTGTGTCATACATATGTATTCTCTATTATATTATTTAATCACCTAATAAGAAAAAAAAAAAAGACAGAAGATGCTTGAAAGCAGCCTTCTGGAAAACAGACCACTGAGGAATCAGGACCTGTGTCTAACTCTGAGATGCCAGTGAGGTTAATAAACATTGGGCAGTGAATGTCATAGCAAAAATAATGAAATTATAATGTTAAGAAGACAGAAATCCAAGCCATCAGATTCTCGTGAGTTTGGAAATACTAATGTTTTCTACAGAGATGATTAAATTGGACAGTGATCAATATGAGCATTTTTTCTAACCAATATAATGGGAAAACTTGAACTCTTTTAATTATATCCTAGTTGAAGAAATAGTAAGCTATTGCCATTTTCCTGACCCAGTACTTAGTTCAGGATTTTTTTTTTTTTTTGGTAAGTTGCATAAGAGCTGGTCATCATTCTACCATTAAATATTTACCCTTCTTCAACTCTTAGTATATTTAACCCAGCTGACACCAAACTGACCATGGTACATAATTACTTTGAACCTAATGCAGAGTCCACTATTCTTAGAACTAATGTCAAATACCTTTTTTTTTTTTTTTTAAGATTCTACTTATTTATTTGAGAAAGAGAGCATGAGCGGGGTGAAGGGCAGAGGTAGAAGCAGATCCCTGCTGAGCAGGAAGCCAGATGAGGGGCTCAATCTCAGGACTCTGGGATCATGACCTGAGCTGAAGGTAAATGCCCAACTGAATGAGTAACCCAGGGGCCCCAAGATCAAATACTCTTGGATAATTAAACATTTTATATTTTAAATTACTTTCCACATATTAAATTATTTATATCTAGACACATAGGTAGATAGATACTTAGAGTATAAGTGGAAACATGGAAAAAGTAATTTTCTTTCAGTTTTAATTTGGATATTCTGTTGTGATAAAAAAATGCTCTCTTCAGTCAAGAAACATAATCACCGTATTTAGCAGTAATAATTATCAAGGCAGTTGGACAGTGCCAGGACTCAGAGAATAATAGAACCCCCACAAGGAAATGGATTATAATTATTGGAAATGCTAAAGAAATCTCTTTTAAAGAAAAAGAGCAATTAAAAAAATTCACTGAACCACATGTATGTCCCTTGTTTTGATAAAAAATACTTTAAATATTCTTATAAATAAAAGATATATACTCGTATAAATATTTGATTGTCATTAAACAGTCAATTGTTGAAAAGTAGAGTAAAATGATAAACCAATAGGTTTAAAGATTAGAGATTTAAATAGAAAACTCCCCTAAAATCTTTTCAAGGAATATTTTCCACTATGAAATAATAATAAGAGAACATATATTTCTGCAAATTCATAGCTTATGGTGACAAAAGCACTGTAAAGGAAAAGATCTCTTGTCAGTATTTTAGATTCATTCTAAATGGATAAGCTTATATAGTGCTTTTACCCTTCAGTTAAAACTTTTTTAAAAAGCTTAATACGTTACTGATACACATTTTAGTAAAAACGGTACAGCTTACATCACGAGCCATATTAACAAGCCATATGGTTTATAATTTGCAGCTTTCACAAGAATAAACAATCTGCAGTGTGTTTGAAGAGTAAATCATCTAAATAGATTTATCTAGATACATTAAGTGAAATGATGCTAATTTTCAGCTCATTCATTTGACAGAGCATATCCTGTTTGCCTAGGCAGTTGATTCTGTAGTTTTGGATGGCTACCATAGATATAATCATATAATTGAGGTAAACATGAGAAAGAAATTATGTAGATATATTCTATTGAATATAATTGAGGGTTTTAAGACCTATGGATTTTCAGCATTATCATTTTTACCCTCACAGAAGTGATAATGAAGTTTAGCTTCTCTCTAATGAAGCATTGATTAGTTATAAACATTTAATATTCCACTATTAGAGGAATATAAGTAAACTAATGGGTTGGCAAGGGAGAGAATTTGATAGGATCATTAGATATTGCAAAAAAAATAAGTGAATTACATATAATTATTTTTATTTCTCTTCACTGGCTTTCGTATATTTATAATGCATTGGGTCATGATGATATACAGCATTTTTAATGTGAACAAATTGTTGTTTGCAGTCAGTTGCTAGTATAAATATATTTACAATAACAGATAATTTCTTTAAAAATAATTTTTTTTTTGAGAGAAAGAAAGTGTGCATGCATGACTGAGAGAGCAAAGAGGGGAAGGAGCAGATGAAAAGAGAGAGAGAGAATCTAAGCAGGCTCCACACTCAGTGCAGAGAATGATGCAGGGCTCAATCACAAGACTCTGAGATCATGACCTGAGCCAAAATCAAGAGTTGGATGCTTAACCAGCTGAGCCACCCAGGCGTCCAGATACTGCTTTTTAAAAAATTAGCACATTACCATTTATTACTTGCCCTTGCATGTCAATATGTATGTAAGGTAAATTCCTAAAGATGTAATTTGTGAATCACAGCAAAAATGTTTCTTTTTTTAAATGGCCAAAGTTTGGCTATTTCCACCATAGCCAAGCCCTAAAAAACTGTAGAAGCAATTCAGAATATCAAAAAAAAGTATATGAGATTCAGGCTTTCTTGTAATCTTTCAGCAATGTATATTATAAATTGGTTTTGATATACTGAAATTTTTAAATGGCACCCCATTGTTATTTTAATTTACATTTACTTTATTATTACCAAATTCAATATTGTGCCGTGGGTGGAAAAGTAACCTAAATTTATTTTGTGTGTAAGATGATTGATGTATAATGTAAAATCAATACTGCTGAATGATGTATAAAAATCTTTGAAGATATCAAAAAATTTGGATAAGTGTTAAGCATGGAAGTTACTAATCCTGTTAATCATTTTTTTGTTCTTGTTGAAGGTATTTTGCTAAGATTTTTCATTTTTTTATGATGTCATATTTAGCAATATTTTCATGTAAGAATTCTGGGTTTTCCTGAGCTTATTGTCTTGCTAAGAAAACTGTTTCTTTTTATTCCTATTTTATAAAGTGCCTTGATCATAAATAGGTAAATTTTTTAATGATATTTCCACATTTATTGAGATAACCAAAACTCCAAGGTAATAGAAAATAGTGACAGTGACAGTAAAAGTCCACCAACTTAACAGTAACCCCAAAAATTTTTCACGAGTAAATATGATCTATTGATTACAGATTTTAACTAATATATTGTATTTGAAATTTAGGTTCCCAAATCACCAAATTTAGGAATGGCTTGGGTGGTGGGAGCCGTGGGCAGAAGGAAGACTTCCAGGGCAGGGGCAGGGCGAGGAGCCTCCAACTGCCTGTGTTCAGCTTGAGGGTCAACCATTGTCACATCTTCTCCATGACTTCCTCCAACAGCAGGGCTTGAAGACTTGAAGTTCTCAAGGAGAAATGAACAATTTGGTGCAGGGTTCTAGATGAAGTCATTTACTCACCTGCAGAGGATCTGAGGGTCAAGATGGCGGAGAAGTGGGAGTCCCTGTTTCAATGGGTCCCCTGAAGTGAGCTAAATATCTACCAGAACACTCTAAGCACCTAGGAAATCAGCCTGAGAAGTAAGATTATACAGGTCTCGATCTCTACAGGGGCAGAAAATCATCACCAGTGAGGGGCACCTTGACTGGATTGTGATTAATACATTCAGCTATTCATCCCCTCAATCACCTCTCACCAAAATGACTAGGAGGAGGAACACTTAGCAGAGGAAAAATTCAGAGACTGTGACCTCTGCCATAGAACTATTGGATATGGACATAAACAATATGTCAGAAATGGAATTCAGGGTAAAAATTGTCCAGGCAATGGCTAGATTGGAGAAGACCATTAGTGGTGACATAGAATCTCTAAGGGTGGAAGTGAGAGCTGATCTGGCAGAAGTCAAAAATACTATCAAGGAGATCCAATCTAATCTAAATACTCTAACAGTTAGGATAACTGAGGCAGAAGATCGAATTAGTGATCTAGAAGACAGGATGATCGAAAAGCAGGATCAGGAGGAGGCATGGAATAAACAACTTAGAAGCCATGAAAACAGAATTAGGGAAATAAATGACACCATGAAACGTTCCAATGTCAGAAGATTTTAATAGGCCACTCTCAGCAATAGATCATCTAAACAGAAAATCAACAAACAAGATCCTTGAATGACACATTGGATCAGATGGACCTCATAGATATATACAGAACATTCCACCCTAAAACAACAGAACACTCATTCTTCTCCAACACACGTGGAACTTTCTCCAGAATAGACCACATACTCCGTCACAAATCAGGGCTCAACTGATACCAAAAGATTGAGATTATCCCCTGCATATTCTCAGACTACAATGCTTTGAAACGGGAACTCAACCACAAGAAAAAGTTTGGAAGGAATTCAAACACTTGGAGCTAAAGACCATCCTGCTCAAGTATGTTTGGATCAACCAGGAAATCAAAGAAGAAATAAAACAATTCATGGAAACCAATGAGAATGAAGACACATCCGTCCAAAACCTATGGGATATGGCAAAGGCAGTCCTAAGGGGAACATACATAGCCATCCAGCCCTCACTCAAAAAAAATTGAAAGATCCTGAATACACCAACTTTACACCTTAAGGAACTAGAAAATCAACAACAAATTAAGCCAACCCTATGCACAAGAATGGAAATAATTAAGATTAGAGCAAAGATCAATGAGTTAGAAACTAGAGATACAGTAGAACACATCAATAAAACTAAAAGCCAGTTCTTTGAAAGAATTAATAAGATCAATAAACCACTGAACAAACTAATCCAAAAGAAAAGAAAGAGGACTCAAATTAATAAAATTATGAATGAAAGGGGAGAGATCAGGACTAACACCAAGGAAATAGAAACAATCATCAGAAACTAT
This sequence comes from Ailurus styani, assembly GCA_002007465.1. Classification (NCBI taxonomy): domain Eukaryota; kingdom Metazoa; phylum Chordata; class Mammalia; order Carnivora; family Ailuridae; genus Ailurus; species Ailurus styani. The sequence continues at coordinate 2,960,830 of LNAC01000133.1, forward strand.
TATCAATAGCTATAGGCCAATAAGTTAAGCAACCTAGAAGAAATGGATACATTCCTGGAAACCTATAAACTTCCAAGACTGAAACAGGAAGAAATTGACAACCTGAATAGACCAATATCTAGCAATGAGATTGAAGCAGTGATCAAAAACCTCCCATAAGAGTCCAGGACCTGATGGATTCCTGGGGAATCTACCAAACATTCAAAGAAGAAGTAATACCTATTCTCCTGAAGCTGTTTCAAAAATATAGAAACAGAGGGAAAACTTCCAGACTCTTTCTATGAATCCAGCATTACCTTGATCCCCAAACCAGGCAAAGACCCCATCAAAAAGGAGAATTTCAGACCAATATCTCTGATGAATATGGATGCCAAGATTCTCAACAAGATCCTAGCTAATAGGATCCAACAGTACATTAAAAAGATATCCACCATAACCAGGTGCAAGGGTGGTTCAACATTCACAAATCAATCAATGTGCTAGAACAAATCAATAAGAGAAGAGAGAAGAACCACATGGTCCTCTCAATTGATGCAGAAAAAGCATTTGACCAAATACAGCATCCGTTCTTGATTAAAACTCTTCAAAGTATAAGGATAGAGGGAACATTCCTCAACTTCATAAAATCTAACTATGAAAAACCCATAGCAAATATTATTCTCAATGGGAAAAACTGACAGCCTTCCCATTGAAATCAGGAGCACGACAAGGATGCCCACTCTCACCACTGTTGTTCAACATAGTACTAGAAGTCCTAGCAGACAACAAAAAGAAATAAAAGTTATTCAAATTGACAAAGAAGAAGTCAAACTCTCTCTCTTTGCAGATGACATGATACTTTATAGGGAAAGCCCAAAAGACTCCACCCCCAAACTGCTAGAACTCATACAGCAATTCGGTAACGTGGCAGGATACAAAATCAATGCATAGAAATCAGTTTTTTTCTTATACACTAGCAATGAAAATATAGAAAGGGAAAATTAGAGAATCGATTCCATTTATTGTAGCACCAAGAACCATAAGATACCTTGGAATAAATCTAATCAAAAAGGTAAAGGATCTGTACTTGAGGAACTATAGAACACTCATGAGAGAAATTGAAGAAGATACAAAAAGATGGAAAAGCATTCCATGCTCATGGATCAGAAGAATAAACATTGTTCAAATGTATATACTGCCCAGAGCAACCTATACTTTCAATGCAATCCTGATCAAAATTCCACTGGCATTCTTCAAAGTGCTGGAACAAACAATCCTAAAATTTGTATGGAACCAGAAAAGACCCTGAATTGCTAAGGAAATGTTGAAAAAGAAAAACAAAGCTGAGGGCATCATGTTGCCTGATTTCAAGCTTTACTACAAAGCTGTGCTCACCAAGACAGCATGGTACTGGCACAAAAACAGACACATAGATCAATGGAACAGAGTGGAGATTCCAGACATGGACCCTCAACTCTAGGGTCAAATAATCTTTGACAAAGCAGGAAAAAATATCCAGTGAAAAAAGACAGTCTCTTCAATAAATGGTGCTGGGAAAATTGGACAGCTATGTATAGAAGAATGAAACTCGACCATTCTCTCACACCATATACAAAGATAAACTCGAAATGGATGAAAGAGCTCAACATGAGGCAGGAATCTATCAGAATCTGAGAGGAGAACATAGGCAGTAACCTCTTTGACATTAGCCACAGCAACTTCTTTCAAGACTTGTCTCCAAAGGCAAAGGAAACAAAAGTGAAAATGAACTTTTGGGACTTCATCAAGATAAAAAGCTTCTGCACAGCAAAGGAAACAGTCAACAAACAAAGAGGCAACCCCTGGAATGGGAGATACATATTCGCAAATGACACTACAAAGGGCTGATATCCAAGATATATAAAGAACTTTTCAAACTCAATGCCTGAAAAACAAATAAACATGTCAAAAAACATGAACAGACACTTCTCCAAAGAAGACATACAAATGGCCAACAGACATATGAAAAAATGTTCATCATTACTAGCCATTAGGGAAACTCAAATCAAAACCACATTGAGATACCACCTTACACTAGTTAGAATGGCCCAAATCAACAGGACAGGAAACAGCAAGTGTTGGAGAGGATGTGGAGAAAGGGGAACCCTCTTTCACTGTTGGTGGGAATGCAAGTTGGTGCAGCCACTTTAGAAAACAGTGTGGAGATTCCTCAAAAAATTAAATATAGAGCTACCTTATGACCCTGCAATTGCACTACTGGGTATTTACCCCAAAAATGCAGATGTAGTAAAAAGAAGGACCATATGTTCCCCAATGTTCATAGCAGCCATGTCCACAATCACCAAACTGTGGGAAGAGCCGAGATGCCCTTCAACAGATGAATGGTTAAAGAAGATGTGGTCCATATATACAATGGAATATTACTTAGCCATCAGAAAGGATAAATACCCAACTTTTGTATCAACATGGACGGGTCTGGAAGAGATTATGCTGAGTGAAATAAGTCAAGCAGAGAAAGTCAATTATCATATGGTTTCATTTACTTGTGGAACATAACGAATAAAATGGAGGACTCTAAGAGAAGGAAAGGAAAAGTGAATTGGGGTAAATCGGAAGGGGGGATGAACCATGAGAGACTGTGTACTCTGAGAAACAAACTGAGGGTTATGGAGGGGAGGGGTTAGAGGGATGGGTGAGCCTGGTGGTAGGTATTAATGAAGGCACAAATTGCATGGACAACTGGGTGTGGTGCATAAATGAATCTTGGATCACTGAAAAAATAAAATAAAATAAAAATTTTTAAATGAAATTTAGGATCCCGTTTACTTCAAATTTATATGGAAAATTTATTATTACCCATATAATATTATAAATGTTTTTCACAAATGTATTGATATAATTGTATGTTTATTTTCCATTAATTTTGGAATTCAGAATTGTGTTGAGTTATATTGAGAGGCTTTCAAATACTAACACATTCTTAGATTCACAGTATAAACTCTACTTAATCGTGGTTTTATTTTTTAAATTTTGTTTCTAGATTTAATTTACCAATATATAATCTTTGTATGTTTGCATATAAATCTATGATGAAATATAATGTCCTATAATTGATTTGGGTATAAATATTATATAGTCTCACAAATTTAGGTGCAGGGCGCCTGGGTGGCTCAGTGGGTTAAAGCCTCTGCCTTCGGCTCAGGTCATGATCTCAGGGTCCTGGGATCGAGGTCTGCATCGGGCTCCCTGCTCAGCGGGGAGCCTGCTTCCTCCTCTCTCTCTGCCTGCCTCTCTGCCTACTTGTGATCTCGCTCTCTGTCAAGTAAATAAATAAAAAAAAAATCTTTTAAAAAAAATTAGGTGCAGTACAGGAGACACTGCGATACTCTTTGAAACTTCCTTTGAATCTATAATTACTTCAAAATGAAACACTAAAAAAATGAAATAAGAAAAAGAATATACTATTACTACATAATATGAATTAACTTCCAAATATAATGTTCAGCAAAGGAAGCTAGATACAAAAAGTAAACCTAGCATTATGCCACTACATACCAGGTTCTGTTTGGGAAATGGCCACAAACTATAGTCTTCCCAATGTTGTGATGTATGTAAATGCTTTCCAAGCAAAGCATCCAGATTCCACTTTATCTGTTATCATATCTTCCCCATTCCCCTTTGCTACATTTTAAAATATTTTTTCTCCATTTTTTAACAGATACTCAGTATAAAGAGTCCATAACAAAATTATGGAAAGCACACAATATGCTTTGCTTTCCATTACAGATATATGGAAAAAGTAAGAACATAAAATCTAAATAGAAAAAAAAATTACATGTAAGTAAAAACTAGGAGCATAAATTGAATGAGTAAAACACAATTGTTTCTTTTAAGCACATAGTAGAATGTTAAAAATATGATGAGAAATAAATTGTTCTAATATAGTTTTCTTTATTCAGATTTTTTAGAGTAAGAAGTAAAATGTTTTGGTTTCTTAGGTTATGGAAACATTGAAGAATAAGTTTGACAATTACCTAGAAAACAAACTTTGCATTTGTATAGCTATAGGTTTGTAGAAGACAAACATGGACTGAAATTGTTCAAAAGCCTTCCCATCCATTTGACATATTAGTTGAATTTTTATTAAGTGACAGACAGTGAAGTGAACATTTCTGATTTAAAAAAAAAAAAAAGGCAGATGGACACCTGGTGTTTCAGTTGGTTAAGCGTCTGCCTTTGGCTCAGGTCATGATCCCAGGGTTCTGGGATGGAGCCAGAGTTGGGAGTCCCTGCTCAGCAGAAAGCCTGCTTCTCCCTCTACCTCTGCTCACCCCCTGTCCCTCAGCTCATGAATGCTTGCTCTCTCACACTCAAATAAATAAATAAAATCCTAAAATAAAAAGACAAATGATAACAAAGGAAAAATAGATATGTCTTCCAATTGTCTACAACTTACAGGGTAAAACAGGCCAAAACACAAGATGTATTTAAAATAATTTATTAATAATAATAGTAACAATAATAATAGGATTGTTGCCACTACAGAACTTTATTGAAATGGCCAACTACACGAGCTTATAGTAGCCATAGGCAAGAGCAAAAAAAATCTTACTAGCTTTCTCTATAGTATATGAAATAATAGGAGCTCCAATTAACTGGGTATGAAAAACCCAGGCACTCAGAGTTTGGAGTCTATCTGGATGAAAAATCATTGTATTCTCTTCCATCATTTTGGGGGAAATTCCTTGTTTTTTCTGTTATGACACTGGAAACCCAAGATAAATAGCATCTAAGGCTTAAAGTGTGGACAGCAATATAATGATAGAAAGCTGCAACAGAAAAATAAATGTATAAAAATAAGAAAGCATTAGCAAATAAAACTTTAGGTAAGAAAGATTAAGCATCAAACTTACCTAGCTACCATCTGCCCAAACAATTTATAAGGAAGCTGTGGTAGTTCTTATCCTTCTCAATGTCTGTTTTGCAATAGCATTCACATGGCACTTTCTTATATTCAAGAATGGTCTTACCACATTCCTTAGGACACTGAGCTTTGATTCCTGGAAAATATTAAAATATATGATGATAAACTGTCTCAGTGATGAAAATGGATGGAAATAAATAAGAATACTATCACCTAGGGTTATTTGAATTTAATAGAAAGTTCTTGGAATGAGAATACCTTAGTCCAAATAATAACTGCATTGTTTCAAGATAAACAAAAATATTTTTAAAGAAGTAGGGTCCTTTTGCAATAACCCTCAAACCTCAGATTATAATCAGCTTGTCTGCCTTTGCAATGTAGATGGAGAATTCTGGCATTGCAGATATTATCAATTTTCCTAGGGAGTGATTCATGAGTATAAACCTCATCAAAAGGTATAGTTTTCTTCAAAATACGTTTCCTTGGAGTGTGTGTGTGTGTTTGGGGGTGGGAGCAGTAGATGGGCAGAAGGAATGGTGATAAGTATTGCTCTCAAAATTAAAATGTAAGCCTGTATATATGAAATCTTTAAGTGACTAGTGGCTTATTTATTTACTTTTCCATCCTGTAGATGACTGGATGATACCAGTGCATACATATTGGATTTATTTCAGCAATAGAGATCACCATAGTTATATTTCATAGATGTACTGTCACTCAAAATCAAGGATGTTTATAGAAGAGTCCAGAATTGTTTCAGGATCACCATTTGATCACTTTTTGCATTAATTCCTGATTTTAAAATAAATCTGTATAAGAGAAATTCCATTTGTGGATCTGTGGCATCCGGAAGTATTTTTCCTGCTAAAACTTTAAGCTTGAAACACTTTTCAAGAAGAAAGGGCAGGGCGCCTGGGTGGCTCAGTGGGTTAAAGCCGCTGCCTTCGGCTCAGGTCATGATCCCAGGGTCCTGGGATCAAGGCCCACATCGGGCTCTCTGCTCCACGGGAAGCCTGCTTCCTCCTCTCTCCTGCCTCTCTGCCTACTTGTAATCTCTCTCTCTCTGTGTCAAATGAATAAATAAAATCTTTAAAAAAAAAAAAAGAAAGAAGAAAGGGCAAACCTAGATATTGCATACTACGGAAATTTAATCTATAGTGAAGTAAATTCAATAAATAAGTGTATAAGTAAAAGAGCCAGGTGCAGTTATACCAAAAAAAAATCTAGGTATATAGATGTATAATTAAACAAATTGAGCTGTAAGTAGGTACAATGGGATGAACAGATTTGAAAACTCTGGAAGTTAGATCTGATATCTAAAATGTCAGAGTGGAAGTTCCATAAGCTTTTCCAGTTATCTCATTCTGTGCTTTGAGAAGTAACCCTGAGATCCTGTAAATTGAAACAAAGCAAGAAAACTTTATGGCAGCAACCTGCTCCTTCACACCGTGGCCTTGGAGTAATGAAAGGTCAGGATCAGTGATCATCTATCTCCATAATTTCACTAACAATTGACAAATACAATTTAGAAACTGCCAAAAAGTGAAATTGATCTTGTTCTTAGTGCAAATTGTATCTATCTATTTAGATTTCTCTACTATGGTATGATAGCAACAATGATAAAGAATTCATTCACATCCATCAAGAAAAGTATGAAAGCACTACTTTGTAAATGGTTTGATTCAATTTACAGAACAGAAATCCCATTTAAATGATGTATCTTAGAACTGGAAAATGTTCTAATATTTTTTCTTTACATTTGTTACATGCAGCTATAATTTTGAAGCAGACATAGTTAAGGAATATCCAATTGTTTGAGAATTTTGAGGATGCTAATTTATCAGCATATTCAATTCCCCTAACAGCTAACATGTCCTTTCAGTATTTTCTAGAGATTAAAAGTATATTATAATTGAAGGAGGATGGCTGTAAATGTTATAGTATAAAAAAACTACTTTTTAAAGATGAGAATAGTATTTTTCATGGTTAGTTGAAATATTGGGCAACCATTATTTATTATTTTGGAAAGAGAAATTTTAAAGAGTTATACTTAAAACAGAATCATGCAAATCACATTCTGTTAGTAATTGATAGCAGATTGGAGATCGATGCATAGGTAAGCTTATCATTATCACTATTATTAGTTAAACAAATATAACCAAATAACCATAACTATAGTCAGACATATACACAAAATACACATGATAGAATTGTATTTTAGGTAAATGCAACACTCACCAAACATTATTATAACAAGTGCTTATTTTCTTAGTTATTTAAAAAAAATAACCAACCATTGAACCTATTTAGGGGATAAGTGCAGAGACAATAAAAACCCAAACACATTCACCTTCATTTTCGCTAATCACACCTTGAAAATACATAATTAAATATACTAGAAACAACTGTAAGGTGAGAGTCAAATGTTTCTACTAGAATGTCTGAGATTTTATCCTTTGGAAAAAAAAAATAACTGAAATTTAGCTCCTGGGTTTTTAATATATGCCATATTTTTTGTTTGTTAGAACTCTTTGCCCTGCTTGTGTACCGCTTAACATTCCAAAGAGAATTAAAAGCATTAAGTTAAAGAGGTATTTTATAATGATTATTATTTAACTTATATTTCTAATTTGGGGTACTGAATCTTAACTATAGTAAGAATAATTTAAATCATACAGTTATTTATTGATAATACCTTAAAACATTACATGATAAGAACTAGGAGCATTTCACAATATGGTACATTTGTAAATATACATATATGTATGCATGTGTATATGTGTATGTACTTACATCTATATATTAATGCATATGTATATATGTAATACATACTATTACCATATGACATCTTTATCAGTATACATATATATTTAAATAAAGGACATAGAAAATATAGACACATTTAAATATTCCCTTGGAAGCAAGGAAATTGTAAGTCAATATAATTAACAAACTGTGGTTTGTAGCAATACAGTGTAAATCGGAAAGTCCTTTCTTACAAAGCATATATTAAAATTCTTAGTCTAGTATGGCTAAGAAACACTGTTTTTCTTTAACATGCTTTTATTATTTTCCTTGCCAATTCCTGCTTATTGTTTCCTCTATGTTTAATGAAGACACTGTATCACTACCATGTCTATTACAAATTCTGGCTTTAATGTCAGAGTATTTGTTTTCAGTTCTGCTTTGTCTTTTATTCCCTTGTAATCTAGGAATTTGCATCACAGAGTTGTTAGGATAAAATGAGACCAGTCCTAAAGTGGACTGATAAAGTCCTTGTCATATACTAAAAGCTAAGCTAACCTTAACATCATCATGTTTTTTCTCTTATCCTCACCATCACCATTAGTAGCACCAGTAGAACTGTGAGCAGTGCTGTGGTAATAGTGGTTTTGGTCAAACTCCCTGACTTCATCTCTGTGAAGCAATATCTTGTGCATGAGGTGAAGGAAGTACTAAGACCTAATCCTTTTAGCAGGAATTATGCTTTTCTAATTGAGGTCCAAATAAATATGACTCTGCATACTCTGAAGAAAAATAGGAGCCATTGTATTTCCTTCCTAACAAGAGTCTCTACCCCTTAACTACAATTTTCCTTTTGTGTTTCTTTGTGTGTTATTTGGCTTAGCTGGGGTACTATGTTATAGAAATGTCATTTTTAAATTAATAGGCTCTATTTTTTATAATACGTAAAAGTTTACTAAAAAAATGAGCAGAGTACAGAGAGTTTTCATATACCCCTTTCCCCCAACACACACGCACTCACACACACACATACACATGCACACGCATACACACAGTTTCCCTTATTAATATGTTGTATTAGTGAGGTACCTTTGTTACACTTCATGAGCCAATGTTGATACGATATTACTAACTAAAGTCCAAGTTCTATTAATGTCACTCTTTGTGCCATACATCCTATGGGTTTTGACAAACGCACAGTGACATATATCCACCATCACAGTATCACACAGAATAGTATCGCTGCCCTAAAAATGCCTTGTGCTCCACCTACCAGCCCTTCTTACCTTGTCCTCAACCCACTGGAAACCACTGATGCTTTTTCATTGTCTTTTGCCTTTTCCACAATATCATTTGGTTGGAATCACATAGTATTTAGCTTTTTTAGAAAGTTACTTTCTGGAGTATTTAATATGTATTAAATTTCCTCCATACATTTTAGTGACTTGATAGCTCATTTCTTTTTATCACTGACTAATATTTCCATTGTGTGGATGTACTATAGTTTCTTTAGAAATTCACCTACTGAAAGATATCTTGGTTGCTTGCAGGTTTCAGATATTTTGAATAAAGGAGATATGTTTATTTTGTGCTTACCCAAAATTAGATATATTTATTTATTTTATGATTTAGATATATTTCAATGATTGCTTTTGTCTTTCATAAGTATTTTAAACCAAGTATCCTTTGTGTTTAAATTTAAAAAAATTAACTTTTGCAGGAATGTACCAGTGGAAGTGTTATAATTATGTAAACCAACAACTCGTATAGTAACTGCATATTTGAACTATTTGATCTACACAGAAAGCCGAAGATATTTAAATATAATTTTGCTGAATTATTTAGGAGGACAAGAGTATTTTTTACTATATTTGGGTATATCACTATTACAAGACATGGGTGTCATAGTATTATTATAGGAAGAAACTCTTGGGGCTACTGTAGAATTCTAAATTACTTAATACATTTCACTTTAATCACTTCTCAGTAGCACACAAGTACTGAAATCTTGTACTACAGAAAATTCAACTCATCTTTTTATGAAAGGAGTAGTGGTAAAAAGGAAAATATGTTAACATAGGAAAGTACTTGTAATCAAATACCTGCAAAAGAATGCCTATATATTTATTGTCCTAGAAATAACTCACATTCTCAATCTTTTGTGGATCCACTAAGCCAGAACCTGCAAGCAAAGTCTGAAAATACTTTCTCAATGTGAATGTTTTTAACTTTTCTTTCTCCTACTTGTGTTAAAAAATTAGTTCACAGACTTACCAATTTCTATCATTGCTAAATATCTAGTGTATAGAATACTGCTTACACTTTATAGGTGCTCAATAGATACTCAAGGACTAAGTAAAGAACTGTCCCTGAATAGAGAATAATATGGGTTCTCCAAGTCCTGAACAGGTAAACCCCAGAATGGTATGATTTCTGGGGATTGGTGATAGTCCATGAAGGCAGCCTAAAAAGGAACACTCCATAATGACATCAATTTATGCTTAAAAAAAGCCTAAACTATATTTTTATGCATATATGTTTTGTGTACATATAACAGTGAATGAACATATCATTTGCACAAATACACAAATAGAAACACATATACCTATATAAAGTATATTTAAACTCTGACATTTAATTTTTTGAAAGTTACCTTTTCTATTACATTGTAAGTGTTTGCACGTTAACACGTTTTCTTGCTGCCCTTTGAAATTCTGAGACTACCATGAAATATCACAGGAAGAAGTCTGGGCTAACCTAATGGGTGACAAGGAACCTGCAATGCAGAAATGTATTTTCCTAGCATATGTCTGTATTCCTTCCAGCTGCCAACTGTCTAACACTTGAGTCAGGCCATCTTTGAACATCTAGCAGCTGGGAGACTCATCAGCTGGCAATAGATGGATGGGAGAACCCAGCATATATCAGCTGAACTGCCTCAGAAGAATTACACAGCTGAGCCACAGAATTATGGGCGAAATAAAGTGATTTTACTTTAAGCTACTAAATTTGTGTTAGTTTACCATGCAGGAAAATCTGGCTGATGCACTCTTGATGCTTTTATACTTTGTAAACAAAGTAGTCTGGGGTAGCACTTCTTTTTCAAAGGTTAAATTATGATGGGACAGTGTGAAGCTAATGTATTGCATGAATATCAAAGTAGGCTTACTAATATGCCAGAGTGCACTGCAGAATAATCAGTAATCATTTTATGGTTTTGTAAATATGTCCTCAAAAATATTTCTTTCACACTCTCCTGCATTAATAAAACAGTTTTGTAGCATTACTATAGTCTATTAGGTTTAAATTATTGCATGCATTTTTGTGAGTTCCTCAAAAAGCACCCATACAGTATTCATTTTTGAGGTTTGTTTGAGCTCTATGCTGATTTTTTGCTCCCTTTTATTCAATGTATTTTCAGCCAAATAAGTGGCCTTACCTTGTTTCTTGTGAAGACACTCACTTATGAGTATGCATATTACAATTATTTTATAATATTTTAGCTAAGTTTAAATATACACATACATCAACATTTGTTTTTATTGACATATAATTGACATATAACATTAGTTTCGGATGTACAAGATAATCCTTCACTCTTTGTATATATCATGAAATGATCATCACAATAAATCTAGTTAACATCCATCACTATATATAATTACAAATATTTTTCTTGTGATGAGAAATTTTAACATCTACACTCTTAGCACTTTCAAATATACAATATAGTATAATTTAGGCATCATACTGTACATTATATCTCCAGCTTTTATTTATTTTATATCTAGAAATCTGTGTCTTTGACTACTATCACTCATTTCACTTACCCTCTTATCTCTGCCTTTGATAGCCACCAACCTGTTCTCTGTATCTATGAATTCTGTTTTCTTTTGTTTTTAAGATTCTAGATAAGTGATATAATATGGTATTTTTCTTTGTCCATCTAACCTATTTCACTTAGCATAATGTCCACAAGGTTCATCCACGTTGTTATACGTGGAAAGATTTCCTTCCTTTTTACGGCTAAATATTATTTCTTTGTGTAGATATACCACATTTTCTTTATCCACGCATCCATTGGTGGACACTTAGGATGACTGCATGTCCTGGCTATTATAAATAATGCTGCAACAAACACGGCGGTGCATATATCTTTTTGAATTAGTGTTTTCACTTCCTTCAGAAAAATACGGATTTTATAAATTTCAAAGGCATCAAAATCATAGGATTTCCATATAGTGTAATTCTGAAATCTGGCATGGTAGATATATTATTGAGAAAAATTGCACTGCATACAATTTTAACTTCAGTAAAACAAGAACAAAAGTTTCTTCTGTTTTATTTGACATTTTAAAAATAATTTTCATCAGAACGATACATACACACGATAACATATCATTTGCACTTAGAAGAGTTTATCACACAACAGTTTTCTTGCCTAAATTATTCAGTGGAATTACATCTAGCTAATATAAAATACAAATCCCAAATTTCTGCAGCTGAACACATAAAATATTTGTTGCTCTTTCAAACTGATGTGGATACCCTAGAAGGGTTTCTGTGCTAGGCAGCCCTACTTTAAGGAGTTCTTGTCAAAGATAGGAGAAAAAAGAAAAAAGGGTAAGTGAGGAGCTGTTCATGGGCTGATTCACTTCCCATTGGCCTGAACTAGTTGCATGATACCAAATGGAGGCATGAAGATTTGATAATTGTCTTTTTTATATACACACGGTAAAAATGATTAAGTTTCATGGACAAATACCAAGATCGCTACAAAACCTTCCTTGTCCATCCAAGTTAATTAAACTCCTCAAAGGCAAATTCTTATTTTTTTTTCCATTTTTTTTTAAACATGCTTAACTCATTTTTCCACTTATCATTATAAGAAAACTCGCACTGATTCCTTCCTATAAAGCATAGTACATTTATTCTAACCTCTTGTGTCCCCTCCTGAGTAATATTTATTTATTTCATTGAGTCCTTTGATTCCTTTGAGTCATTTGATCACTGATTATGGTTTCAACTTTAAAATCAACATAAAATTTTATATCAATTTCAATCAACTGCTAACAGAATTTCATGCCTGTACTGAGAGTAATTTTTCATTCCAATCTCCCCAGTATTAATAATATGCTTAAATTAGCATTTTCAAGATTTTTAGTTATTTTACGTTCTGCCTTCAAAACTGATTTTTAATTATGTGTCCTTAGATTAAGACTATGAAGCAATATAATTTTTGCACTATTGTCACTAGAAAATTATGCTCAATTATGTGTCAATAATTTAAATATACTATTCTCACTTACATATGGCTGTTGTTATTACTCGATACTCAACTATGACTATCCTTAGTTTCAGAAACAAATATTTTGATTTTATTATATCCTTGAATTTTTTTAATCTCTCCATCACATCTTTTATCTTTTTTCATCTTTGCATTGTAAATTTTATACATAAATATTTTTTGTGGAGCCTCTGATTGCTCTTCTTAATTTTTCATTTTTCTGCCTTTATCACCATCATCTTTTTCTCAGTTTTCAATCATACTTAATTCTTTATCCTGAACCCTTATTTCTTAGAAATATCCCTTAGAAATATCCCAAGCCTCTGCATGCTTTTGAGAAGACACTCACAAGACTCCTGCAAGTTGTTTATCTAATGCCTTACATATGGAGTCATCATTTCCTGGGCCATACCTTCTATATGGTCACCCCTCTGACGCCTTTGCCCCTGCAATTTGGGTAGAGCATTAAAAAAGTCATCAGAAACAAATTTTCATTGCCCTTTATGTATGAAAACATCTTTTATGGCTTCGCTGTTGACTATTAATTTAGCAGATAGCAGAATTTTAGATAATGATCCCAAAACATCTTTTCCCTCTGAAATTTGACAGCAAGACTGCAGTACCTGTTATGTCAAGTGCTTCCTGATGCTATCTTTGGTTCTAAGTATTGGGAAATATATTTTTCCCTCCTCTCTCTCTTTTGCCTTAAGGATTTTCTGTATATCTTTTGTGTTTTGAAATTCTATAAACATGTGTGTAGATATGAGTATTTTTTTCATTTATTCTGTTCATCTTAAAATAACTCCTTTGTGTTACCTAATGTCTTAAGTAAATTCCTTTTTTTATTTGATAGCTGAATCACATATATTTCTTTCTCTTCTTTTAATAGCTATTTTATTACAAAGATTGTTGTGGACATTTGCTCAGCAGTGAATGCCTCTTGTAAATAGAACTTTGAGTTTTATTGAGGTTATTACAACAATACAATATAACAATGAAATTCAGGGTAGTTATCCTACCCCCATCTTTATTTTTTCTTTCAAATTTACCTGCAATTCTCCTTCCCATCCTATTTAATTCAGGGTTGGATGTATGGCACAATTTAGGCCAGTGCATACCAAGAAAAAATATATGCTGAGGCCAGAACCAGATAATTAATTTCGTTTGGCTTATGGCAAAACGAAAACAAGAGGGTCTCTTCAAAAAGTAAAGGGGGAAAAGTGCCATGAAAAGTATCACAAAATAACATATTTTCCTTTCTTCCTTTCTTTCTTTGTCTCTTTCTTGATTTGTCATGTGTTCTTATTTGCTATTTAATGTCATGCTCCCTTTGGCATTGAACACTCAGGATAAATTTGTAGGGCGAGTAGAAACTCCGATAGATGTCCCATTGACCTACAACAAGACTCTGTTCATGCAACACACCAGCTGCCTATCCCTCCTCCTGCCAGACACCAGACCATGGGCCGTGCCCTCCCCCTTCTTTATCAATTTGCAATATCAATATAAAGCACTTCTTAATCAATTTTTCACAGCATAAATTCCCTTTCCACTCTCCGCAGCCTCAACCAATAGCAGATAGGTGATCCCCATGGTTTTGCATACCGCCACTCCACGGTATTCTTGGTAACTACAAGAGAAGTGGACAAAAGACTGCTGAATGACAAGCCTCAACACACCACGGGCTCCCAGGCTAAGGCCAGAAAAACTGTCACTGTGAACCTTCTCTGAAATACTCTTGCAGGCTTCTGAAGTTGGCTCTGGCTAGGGCTTCCAGGAAAGAAGCTTTCTTTCCATTGTGCTGAATCTGCTTGGAAAGATATTCACTTATCTGGATTAAGTATCCATGTGACATGAGGAACTACTGTTGCAGTCAGAGGACAAAGGTCACTGGAGGAGCACAAAACTAAGACAATCACAGAAGAAAAGGTTGAGCTTTTACCACAGAACTTCCATTACTTATCTCATCTCTGCACATTTGAGATACAGGAGCAAGTACATTCTTGACATAATTTCAGTGAGATTTCCTCATACACGTGCTTGGAATCATCCAAACTGACACTTAAGTTTGTACATTTCCTAAAATTTATGATTTATGTCCATCTTTTCTTTCATAGGTTTGATTTCAAATTTTTGTCTACATTTTGGAGGAAAGTTTTGTAGTTTTTTTTTTTTTTAAGATTTATTTACTTTAGAGGGACACAGAGAGTGAGAAAGAGAGTAGAGGGAAGGGAGAGAATTCTAAGCAGACTCTGCTGAGCAGAAGGCCTTAGGCAGGGCTCTATCCCACTACCCTGAGATCACTATCTGAGCCAAAATCAAGAGTTGGATGCTTAACCAACCAAAGCACCCAGGTGCCCTGATTTTGGGGGAATGTTTTTGAACACATGAACACAATTTTTTATTTTTAAAGTATAAATTATATTTTTAGCTTTTTTCTTTCTTTCTTTCTTTCTTTCTTTCTTTCTTTCTTTCTTTCTTTCTTTCTTTCTTTCTTTTCTTGAGAGTGAGAGAGAGCGAGAGCACAAGCAGGTGGAGAGGCACACAGTGGGAGAAGCAGGCTCCCCACTGACCAAGGAGCCTGATGCAGGACTTGATCCCAGGACTCTGGGATCATGACCTAAGCCAAAGGCAGATGCTTAACTGACTGAGCCATCCAAGTGTCCCTATATTTTCAGTTTTTGAGGTTTCTTTTTTTAATTTTTTTTTCCATGGCATCTTATTTTTAAGGAATGCATTTTAATTGATTAAATTTAGCTTATTGTAAAATTTTCATTTTTCTTAACAATTTCTGTTTCTCTTGGTTCAGATGTGTATTTATTTATTGCTTTTCTTTTTATTGCTTGTTTAGTTGTCATTGATCATGCTTTGAATTCTCGTTTAAGTATGAAGATAATTAATTGTCCTTGACTCATAAGTTAAACCCAGGGATAATGTAGATGGAATTTTTCTTCTTTGTTGTTGGGTAAGTGGATCTGTTAAAGGCTAGACTATTCCTTGGTGGGGCGGGGGGGGCATGCCATGAGCTTTCCAGGGACCACCTTTGAAAAGCAACTGGCAGAACTCACTTTAAGATGAGGAGATGTGAATGCTGTTGGGTTATGGACACTCACTAATGACACTACAAATGCTAGTATAGGAAGGCTTTATTTAGAGGCATTCACATCAGCATTAGATTGAGGATAACCCAGGGTCCCTATTCTCTGTTTCTGGTGGGTATAACACTATAGATTAGTGCAGGCTTTCTAATACAGACTCTNTGGGTATTCTCTGTTTCTGGTGGGTATAACACTATAGATTAGTGCAGGCTTTCTAATACAGACTCTGAGTTGATTCCTTTAGTTTTAACATGAATTTCATTACAACTCTCTCCTGCCTGCTGACTCTGAGCCCAGAATTTCTCTGAAGTCTATATGTGCCAACTTCTCTTTCCTTTTATCGGGCAACAGCAAACCTGCTCCGACTTTGATCTTATTTGTTTCATCTTCAGTTCATTAATAAATTAATAAATCTGTATGATTTTAACATCTTCAACTATGACTTTTACATTTCTGTGTATCAATAACAAATATGGTAAATAAGAAATAAGTGAATTACAATATTGTTTTCTCCCCAATACTGTAAGATAAATTATTGAATCAATTATAAACATAAGATTAACCTTATGACAACAAGTTATAAATAATCTAAACAAAGCCACAGCTTTCACCAAATACTATATAAATTAGGAAAGTAGGGAAATGAAATGATAATGTGTTATCATTAAATATTAAATATTAAATTAATATTTAATTACCTGGGGAAGAATTAATGGATTTTAATCATAGACACACAGGGGATCACAAACAAAACTCTGGTTGATAATCAGTCAAATTGCCACTGCCCAGAATACCGAACATAATGGTAATAATGAAAAGATATAGCAAGGAAGTCATTACTAGTGAAAAACATAGTGAGTCTTCATCTTAAATGAAAGAAAAGAAAATTTTATCTAATCCTGTTAAATATGCCAGCCAGGAGAAACAGAACAATAAAATTAATAATGTGTTCCCTGATAATACAAGAGCAAGCTGAATGATAAATCAGGTAAGATGGCAGATAGTGAACCTGAAAACATTGGAACTGATACCAATAAAACTAAGGAGAGTGTTCATGAAAGGCAAACAAATAAAAAAAAAGGAAAAATAACAATGGACACAAAAATGGTGATTTAGGTAATACTGAGAGGCTTATCTTTAAGAGAAATGAAGGAATAATGAATGCCCTAAGTTTGTTCAAAATGAATATGAACTGAATCAGAAAAAAAAATTTAAAAAACAGTATCTCATGGTTGTTGATGATATTATGAATCAAAATTTAAAAGAGGCTGAAGTTCTAAAGTAACAACTATAACGGCTACAGTCTACATAATGAAAGTATTATATACTAGTATACACTGAAGCCAAAACTGGATAAGCATACACATAATAGCATAATTTCAGGAGCCAACCTCCATATTTATCTCAGTTTATCCTAGTTTATTACCTTTCTTTTTAAGTTTTCATTTTGAAGCAAGTTTTCTGAGAACCTATTCTTATTTCTATCCAAGGCATTTACCACAATGCAGAACATGGGGGTATGCCTTGTTCAGCCCAGACCAATCAAAGCCTGCCCCAGTCTCAGGCAGACACCATCTCTGAGACCACACCAGATCCTGCTTGAGATCTCAGCCAGTTCTAAACAAACAAACAAACAAACAAACAAACAAACCAAAACAACAACAACAACAACAACAACAAAAAAAACTCAGTGAAGGAAAATAAACAATCTGACTGAAACAATGAGCCAAAGACTTTAGACACCTGATCAAAGATAAATCATGGCAAATAAGCATATGAAAAGGTTTTCCACATAATACATCATTAGGGAAATGAAAAGTAAAACAATGAGATGCCACTATATACTTATTAGAATTGTCCCAATCTGGAACACTGATAACACTGAAAGCTGGAGAGAACATGGAATACCAGGTGTTCTCACTCATTGCTGGTGGGATGGTAAAATGTACAGATGCTTTGGATGGCAACTTGGCAGGTTTTCCCCACCCCCACCAACCTAAATATACTGTTACCATATGAACCAACAATCGCACTTTTTGGCATTTCCACACAGAGGTTGAAAACTTATTTCCACCCAAAAACCTGCACGTAGAAGTTTATACCAGCACCTTTATTCATAATTTCCAAAACTTGGAAGCAACCAAGTTGAATGGATAAATAATTTCTGATATATCCAGACAATGGAATATTATTCAGCACTGTAAAGAAACAAGCTATCAAGCCATGGAAAGTCATGGAGGAACCATAAATGCATATGGTGAAACAATCAAATCTGAAAAGGCTACATATTATAAGACTCCAACCATATAGCATTCTAGAAAAGGCAAAACTGAAAATACAATAAAAAATCGATCCGTGGTTGCCAGGGGTTACAGTCAAGGGAGGAATGAATAGGTGGAGGAAAGTTTTTTTCTTCCCCACTCTGGTGGAAGACAATGGCTAGAGTGGACTGGAGTTGGGTATTTCCCTTCTCCCAGATCAGTTCTGGTCTGAAAATACCCCAGCAGGTTAGGCTCTGATTAACTAGTTTCTTCTGAGGTCAGGCGTTATTAAGAACAGAGTGCTATGGAGCATTTCAAGATAATTACTTTTCTCCTCGCCCTGCTGGAAGCATGAGGGAATTTTCTCCAATATTTACTGTTGAAGATGGTCAAGCTCCTTGGAGGCAAGGCTCACAAAAATGTGTCCCACTCTACCCCATGACTGGGTTCCAAAATTTTAACTATTAGACATGGCTACAATGTGACTCCAGAAATTTATCAATTACAGTTCAGGTTTCTTGACCCAGCACAGGTTCCCATGGTTTTTTACTCTTAGAGAACCTTTAGTAAGCCATGACTCCCTGTTTGTCCATGGCTTCCTCCAAGTGAAATAAATTTTGATGCCTCAAGGTGGGATTCTATTTTTTCTGGTAGAACAGTGACCAAAGCTCACAACAGTATTATACTGACCACTTCACATATTTAAATTACCAATCTGGTCACAGACTTTTGAATTATCCCTGGTACATGAGATTCTTCATAATGTTTTACATAGTTTTCTCCACTTTTGATATATTGGGTAAAATTGGAAACCACTGAGGGTCATAAAATATTATCTACTGAGCAATATACAAATTCACTGTATGTGTCTAAATGTTAATATGAGGTTAGGAAAGTGGAATATTTCCAATATCCAAGTGCAGGATGAGCCAAATTGTCTGAAGAGAACATTTAATGACATGTCAGACTCTAAGCATTTGGTGGACTATAAGAGCCCACTCTTTTGCTTTATCAAATATAAAAATAAATTTTAATAATTTTTAATCATAAATTATTTTTAACTTAAATGTAGGGAGATTTATACTGTTAAAAGTGACATTGATTTAGAAATAATAAAATGCTCAGGTCATTTCCAAGATCATTATATTCTATAAAAAAAATGAGAATAGCATGTCCTATATTCTACATGGTGTGGGGGTGTGTGTGTGCACATATGTGTTCACACAAGTATTTTAATTTAGGCAGGATATATACCAACACATTGAAAAGTCATCAACCAAGTGTGGTGAAATGTATGCTTAATGTATAAGAAAAGACTGTGCTCTTAGGATTCAGATGCTATATTAAGTCAAGTTGTAGCCATAAATCATACACATAAATATTTGATTTCTCTACTCCTACACATTTGCCTGTCAACATTACTGCAGAAAAAAGGCGAAGCTATGCAGATTAGTGTCCTCATTCATAGTCATGGCTTAAACAATCATTTATATGATGCTGATGCCAAAATCTGTATCTTCAGAATAAATCTTCACCGTGACCTCTAACTTGGAACATCATTTAATAATTTATTTATTTGTTTTATAATATTTTTTCCTTGATTGTTCCGTGGATATTTGTAACCTGGATGTGTCCTTAGCATCACACATTCAACTAGTCCAAATATAAACTCACAACAATCCTTGACGAACAAGTTCGGCTGTACATATTCTAAATTCTACCATTAGCATTCCCCATTACCAGCGATCATAAGAAAAGCCCAGAAAAAAACTAAGGTTACATTTTCTACTGATTATTCACATTAAAGTAGACAAGAAGTATTTTTTATTCCAACTCCAAAATATTTAATAAATGCATTAAATTCTTCATATGCATTGTATATTGCTTGAGTTATGGCCTTCATTATTTCATACTCAAATTATTTAAATAACTTCCTACCCAAATAATGCTATATATATTTATATCTACAAGATATGGATATATCTATAGATATCTAGATATCTGAACTTAGATATATGTATCTTAAAATTGGAACCATTGAGGTAAAAGTAATATTTATTTAAATTTTTGGTAGCTATTTCTATATTGCTCTATGTAAGTTTTGTACCAAAATAATCTCAATATTTGTTCCAATGTTTGGTGTTTTTATTTTCTTGTATTGTTTACCAGTCAATAATAGTTACATGCAGGAAATATAGTAAAACTGTCACCTTCCGGTATTTATTTTTACTATTTACTACATTAAGTAAATTTCCAAAAGAATATGAAATAATGGCAAAAGCAGACATACTTTCTTGTTCTTGAACAAAGGGATATCTCTTGAATTCCTTTGATAAGAAGATAATTTAAGACAGATTTTTGGTTATGTCTTCATAACCAAATGGAAAGCTTTATTTTTTTTTGTTTAATGATTTTAATTCATCAAAATTACTGCCTTCTTTTTGATCACTTATCTATAGATATAAATATTTATAATAAAATCTCTGTAAAGAAGACTGGTGTGGAATTTGTGAAATAAAATATGATTCGTTAAAGTATATCATTCCTGAAACACACCGAAGGAATCACACCATTGCCAGAAGGTGACTTGATAGTATTTTAGTAGAGAATTGTTCTTTATAAGTAAAACAAAAAACAAGAAACAAAACAAAACAAAATCTTGTTTCCTGCACTCCTCATACTACTCAAATAATTCAATATAGTTTGTCTTCATTTCTCATTTTCCATTAAATGATGGAACTATTTTAGTTAGGTTCTCCTCTCAGTGCTACATGGGAGCGCAATGTAGATGTGTCCAGATAAACATTCAATGAGTTGAGAATTTCGAATTTATGAAAACACATTTTTATAATGAGTAGCAAGCATACCCACCCTTTCCTCAAGGCAGTAGTAGGTTTTTTTTTTTTTTTAATTTTTTCTTTATTTATTTGACACAGAGAGAGATTACAAGTAGGCAGAGAGGCAGGCAGAGAGAGAAGGGGAAGCAAGTTCCCTGCTGAGCAGAGAGCTCAATGCGGGGCTGGATCCCAGGACCCTGACATCATGACCTGAGCCAGAAGGCAGAGGCTTTAACCCACTGAGTCACCCAGGTGCCCCAACGCCACAGTAGTTTGCTGAACCCTGGTCTACGTCAACAACCCTGTATTGTCTTCATACCAAAAGAAAGGAACTTTCCTAATACCATTTATTAACATTGAGTTTCTGCATTTGGCTTTTACAATGGGTCTTTATTTCAAGTCAAGTTCCAGGATCCAAATTCTTCCATTGTATATTGCTATTATGATTCTACATTTCTTTTAAACTAAAATGGCATCTATCACTCTTTTTTGTTTCAATGACTTGGATTTTTAAAGCAATCAAGCAAGTTTTCACAGAAATTAAACATTCTGGACTTATATATTTCCATGTGGTATCATTTAATTTTGTGTCCAAAGAGGAGAATAACTCTAAACTTTAATTGGAATTTGGTTAAATATTTTTGGCATTCGTCACAGTAATTCTGGGTACTTAATGTTACATTCCATTAGGCAGCACCTATTATAGTTAATCTAACTTTTAGTGGTGCTAATTTTAATCATTTAGTTAAAGTGATGACTGCCAGCTTTCTCTATTGTAAAAACATGTCCCTTTTTCAATTAGAAGGTAATATATGGATTAATAAAGCATCACCTTTCAACCAATGCTAACAATTATTCATGATTTTGTCTGAATCTATTAGTTCATTAAAGAAAGCAAAATGGTGATTTTTATAATACTATAGTTTTTTTTTTATTACTTGACAGCCTTCCATTAGAAATGTCATTAAATGTGAATGACTTTTTATCTATGACTTGTTTCTCATAAGAAGTAAAGATCATAGTACCTGCAATGGTGGAAATATTTTCCTCTCTTGAATATTCCAGTGGACAAAATGTAGTTCTATGCACATATTCTTCAAAATTCAGGTAGTGGAATGTCCTTATAGTAGTTTTGGTAAAACCTATTATTTATTGTGTACTTCCTTGATCTCTGGCACAAGATGTCCTACAATCACATAGTTCTTTTCCAAATCTTCAGGCTCTGATCATTTATTCACATGAAGATATGGGTGAAAATATAGTACATTGCTTCTGAGTCATTTTTTTTTTTAGGTTTTGTCAGTGATAAAGCTTAAAAAATATATTTTTAAGATTCATGATTAAAATTTGATTTTGCAAATCAAATTTTGAAACATTCTAAAAATTTTATATTTTTATTGTTTTACTGCTAGAAGAGGTAACTGAAAGTATGTGACTGCTAGTTTACCCTTGAGCTGGACCTAGGAAATCAGAATCTCCTTACCTCATCCTAATATAAAGACAGACATAAAACCAATTGAATAGAACCAAAACTGGAAATTAACTATAAGATTATGTTACTTGACATTCTCTGAGAACTTATACACTGACTTTATATGTGGTCATTAAACACCCCTGAGGTAGATTTCAGGGGTCTGCATACACTTTTGTGTCTACTCAAAAGATCATAAATATGTCTAGAACCCAGTGCCCTAGGAATGGCACTTCAAACTTTTAGATATACCACACAATGTTTGGGCAGTCTTTTTAAACACACATTATTAAATATGAAGAAACAAAGGGGTATGACAAATTATAGCTAAAAATAATGCTTATCTTACTCATAAAAATACAAGTAGCTCCAGGGGTGCCTGGGCAGATCAGTTGGTTAAGTGTCTGACTCTTTGATTTTGGCTCAAGTCATGATCTCAGGGTTGTGAGCCGCATCAGGCTCCATAATCTAGGCATGGAGCATGCTTAAGATTCTCTACCTTTCTCCCTCTGACCCTCCCACCCCACTTGTGCTCCCTCTCTCGCACGCTCTTAAAAAAAAATCTATTATCTACCTATCTATCTATCATCTATCTATATGGCTCCAAGTTTATAGGTGTGTTTCTTAATTTTAACTGATGATTCAATTACTTAACAGTAGGAAAAAAATCACTACTGGGACAAAAATCACATACAATACTAAGTTTCCTAAGGTAATAGAATGTATTCTGGCTATATATATATATATATACACACACACACACACATATACATATATATATGTATGTATATATATGTATGTATATACACACACACACACATATACATATATATAGATATGTGTGTGTATATATATATATAAAATCTCCAAAGGTATCATGGATTAACAAACATCTAGTAATAATTTTGTATACTCTGGGAACTTATACATTGCATTGCACTGACAAAATAAGAATAATATGCACTATAACAAGTATGTATCAGTCTGTGTAGTATCCTTTTAGAATAACAATGACATGCAAATGTGATCATGCAAATGTGATCTGTCTCTCAGAGTAAACTATTCCTAAAGAACTAGATCTAGGGGTGCCTGGGTAGCTCAGTCTGTTAAGTGTCTGCCTTTGGCTCAGGATGCCTGCCACTCCCCTTGCTTGTGCTCTCTCTCCCTCTGTTTGTCAAATAAATAAATAAAATATTTTTAAAAAAAGGAACTAGATCTGAACTTTTTTTTCCGCCCCTTTGGCATTAAAGGAATCTAATTACCAATTACAAATGGCTGGAATGATTATCTGTAACTTCACTGATGGAATCACTCCTGTTAGTTGATGATTAGTCAATGTACATGTTTAGATAGCTTCTGCCTATTGACTTCAATCAAAGAATTAATGATTTTGGAAAGAATAAATTGACTACATTTAAATCCATGTTTAGTAACTAGTAACTAACTTGGTGGTTTAAATTTAAAAACTGCTTGATTGAATTCACTTGTTTTTTGCTGCCTACTCCTCCGCCATCTTGCCACTTCTCAAAAGGTCTTTTTGCTGCCTAAATTCATTTGTGATACAGTTTTAACTGTGAAGGGACAAAGAAGAGGCAAAAGACTTTTGAGAATAATTTTAATAAATATACTTAACATGGAAAGAAGAACACAATGCCTCAGTAAATGTGGCAATAATCAAAATAAAATTTAGTTAGAGGAGATATTATTTAAAATGCAATGATAAAAAAATTTTAAAAATTAAAGAAATAAAACACAATAATAACAGTGGCTTATAATTTTTTTTACTGTAATTGCCTATTGTCATTTTGATTAGTCTATTTTCCTTATCCTTATTTAGTTCTCTGCTTACACGACAAATTCTTAGAGAAGATGTCCTATCTAAAACCTACTCCCTATAAATTCATTATATGTAATATGGTTTTATTTTTCTGCTGTTTTTCTTCATAACAGCTATCACTACTTATTTACATTTTCATAGTTCATTAACTCTTTTCAAGAGGAGAAAGACTTCACTTCCAAGACAGCAAGGTCTTGGTCAATTTCATTTATTACTCTAATCTGAATGGGAGACATGTAAGTGTTTTTTAAATATTTGGTATAATTAAAAAAAAAACAACTTGAATCTTTGTCTCTTCCACCAGATTAAACTGTCCACTGGATTTGACAGCAAACAATACCTTTGTTGAGCTTTCACTGCTTAACCATGCACCTGGCACTTAATAGGAACTCGATAAAAATATGTTGATGGAATGAGCAAATGACTACACAAATGGTACATTTAATTCTCCATCCTAATGCCTATAGACTGAGATCAGAATTCCTGGGAGAGATAACAGCAATAAAAACCAGAAAGATGTGTTTCACTAAAGAGTTTCTGTGAATCATTAGAATCGCAGGGTCACTGCTGGGGGAATGAATGAAACCATTGTGAAAGGCAGCACAGCACAAAGACATGGAGGCACAGGGGAACAGCGTCCACGCATCTCTGCATTGGCACTGTTGGCAATTCTGTAGGCATTAATGTAGCAATGTGATGCAGCCGCTGCCAGCAGTAAAGATGTATGCTCTGCAGTAAATGTAACCACAGGGAATAGCAGCCAGAACCAAAAGCAAAATAAGAATAGGAACATAGTGGATCCAGAAAAGTTGGTGCTGACAATGGTGACTTTGAGCATATCAAAGACACCCTCAGGCAGCAAAATTGGATAGAAATACTTAAGGAGCCCTGTAAGTCTCCAATCCCAGACACTGACAAAAATGGAGAAATAACATTTTCTACTTTGCCAGTGAAAGTATAATTTTTTCCCTAGGCTACTAATAGCAGAGCAAACACAGGTGACATAGATATATCAGAAGACAGTTCAAGGATTCCATGGTGCACAACATGTAATCTGTGGTGATTCTCTCAGTGCTTTCTAAGGACTATTTGAAAACAAAAATACAGATATTCAATGAAAAACTCCTTCTTGAAAAAAGTTTCCTTCAATGAGGTCACAAGCAATTACTGTTCACAGAGGATCTGTGAACAGCCTATTAATACTTACCTTGGTGATTTTCAGAAAGAATGCTAACGTTTGCTCTAAATATTGGTTTTGAACATAGAACTAGGAAATCTGGCAATATCACATCTAAATAAATGCGTAGTTACAGGTGTTTCCTGGTTATACAGAAGGCACACTAACCTCACTGAGAGGGTAGCACAGAAAGGTGCAAATGTGGCTGCTTGGAAAATGTTAACATTAAGGCTGAAACCTCAAGGATGAGCAGGAGTTCAAAAAAAAAAAAAAGAGGAGGTAATTGTGAGGAGGGTCACAATATGCACTGTTATGTGCCACAAGATTCAGATTAGAGTGCTAGTGACACAAAGAGAGGGATGGAAAGTTTCTATGCATTTTGAACTGTAAGTGGTCATAGTTAGGATTAGAAGATTGGAGAAGGCCATGATATAAAGGTTGACTTTAGGCATGGAAGTTTTATAGAAATCATGCTTTACTCCATTGATACCTGCCATAAATTGCTGTAGCACTGGCAATGGATAATACTATTTTCCAGGACACAAACTCATAAGGAGAGAAACTGGTTAACAGTTTTTTTTTATCTTGTTTAATGTCATTGTAATAAAACTGCTGAATTTCCAAAGCTTACACTCTTCTATTCAACTTTCAGAAAACAAGTTCCTATTTTTTTCCAACTGCAAACTACTTCTACTGAAATCATTATTTTCATTTTTTGTTAACCCTGAAGTTCATGACTGATCATTTCATAGTTTCATAGCATTATCCATAAAACCCCTGATTCTACTTCATCAGTTGTACAGCCTCTACAGACCCACACCTACAATCAACTTTTTGTCTGTCCTTTGCTATAGTGTTTTCATGATGACTTAATGATCCGAATGAATAATTGACTCTACAAATTATGTGTTCTAGCGGTTTTTTTTGGACACTCAGTATGGCTTCTCAAAGACTTTATTTTCCTTATTTAGTTTTTTATCCTACCTCCATCAAAGGATCATGGTCAGCTATGCTTTGGCTATGATACAAAGTCTTTTTTGACCTGGCAACAGCCTGCTAGCTCAGCCTCATCTTTCAAAGTTGAATTAACATTCCAGAACTCCACTTCATAATCCAGAAATAGCAGTCTATTTGAGATTTTGCAAACACATTATATTCTATTCACACCTTTGCAGATTTTTTCATATACCCATGTCTGAAATGTTTTCATGCTGTGTCTTCTTCCATTGAGAACTCCAAATCATCAATTCAAATGTAATTCTGTAATCAACATTTCTAGGTAGCATTTGCTGAATATCTGCCAAGTTCCCAATTAAACCTGCCTTGAATGCCAATAACACTCTTTATGTCATCATGTGCATACCTCTATGAAAATCCTCAAAAGGTAGTATTGAAATTGCTATGCAGATCTTCTAAAAACAAAAAATGAAGGGCAGAAACTATAACATATGATTTTTAAGTGCATAGAGCACAAAATAACAAGTGACACAATGTTATTAAAATGAAATAAAGGAGATATCTTGTGAGTATGTTGAACGCACAATGATGGTAGTTTGCTTTTCCTCTGTAGAGATCCAGGGTAGGTAATGACTAGAAACATAACGCTTAGGTTTGGGCCACAATGAAATATCAAAGACAGGATTTATCCTCCACACTGAAAGGGAAGGAAGGAACACTGCTGAGCTATAGGACAACTTTAATAAGTTAATGTAACTGAAGTTTCAACTCACAAGTGTTTTCGAAGATTTCAGTATATTCCCGATAATTGATAGAACAGATAGAAAATCGGGAATGTCATAGAAGAATTTGGCAACACTTTCATCATTTAACATTTATGGAACAATTTACCCAACAAGAGTAGAATATACATTTTTTTCAAGTACACATGGAACATTTATCAAGATAGAACATAATCTGAACTAAGAGTCTCAACAAATACAAAATTGGTGAAATCATACAAATATGCTCTCTGGCTACAGAATTTTAAATAACTAAAGTGACAGAGGGACTAAGTGGGGGGGACAGAGGGAGTGGGGAGAGAGAGAATCTTAAGCAAGAGAAATTTATTTTATTTTAATTAATTAGTTAATTAATTAATTTTAGGAGGGAAGAGCAGAGGGAGAAGGAGAGAGAGAATCTTAAGTAGGCTCCACATCCAGCACAGAGCCTGAGATTGGACCTGAGCTGAAATCAAGTGTTGGATATGTAACCAACTGAGGAAGCCATGTGCCCCTATTTTATTTATTTATTTATTTAAATTAAAGTTAGTTAATATATAGTGTAGTATTGGTTTCAGGAGTAGAATTTAGTGATTCATCACTTATGTATAACATTCAGTGCTCAACCCAACAAGTGCCTTCCTTAATGCCCATCACCCAGTTAGCCCATCCCCTCCCCTCCAGCAACCACCAGTTTCTATTCTATATTTAAGAGTCTCTTATGGTTTATCCCCCTGTTTGTTTTTATCTTATTTTTCCTTCCCTTCCCCTATGTTCACCTGTTTTATTTCTTAAATTCCACATATGAGTGAAATCATATATTTGTTTTTCTCTGACTGACTTGTTTCACTTAGCCTAATACACTATTTCCCTCCACATTGTTGCAAATGGCAAGATTTCATTGCTTTTGATAGCCAAGTAATAACCCATGTGTGTGTGTGTGTGTGTGTGTGTGTACCACAACTTCCTTTTTCATTCATCAGTTGATGGACATTGGGGCTCCTTCCGTAATTTGGCTATTGTTGATACAGATTTTGGATAGTAACACTTTATCTGATATGTCATTTGCAAATATCTTCTCCCATTCCATTGGTTGCCTTTTAGTTTGGTTGATTGTTTCCTTTGCTGTGCAGAAGTTTTTTATCTTAAAGAAATCCCAATAATTTGTTTTTGCTTTTGTTTCCCCTTGCCTCTGGAGACCTCTTTAATAAGAAGTTTCTATGGCTGAGGTCAAAGAGGTTGCTGCCTGGTTTCTCTTCTAGGATTTTGATTATTTCTTATCTCACATTTAGGTCTTTTTTTTTTTTTTTAAAGATTTTATTTATTTCACAGAGGGAGAGACATCACAAGGAGGTAGAGAGGCAGGCAGAGAGAGGAGGAAGCAGGCTCCCTGCTGAGCAGAGAGCCCGATGCGGGCCTCGATCCCAGGACCCTGAGATCATGACCTGAGCCGAAAGCAGAGGCTTTAACCCACTGAGCCACCCAGGCGCCCTCACATTTAGGTCTTTCATCCATTTTGAGTTCTTTTTTTTTTTAATTTATATTTGTGTATGGTGTAATAAAATGGCTCAGTTTCATTCTTCCAAACATGGCTGTCCAATTTTCCCAACAACATTTGTTGAAGAGATTGTCCTTTTTCTCTTGGATATTCTTTCCAGCTTTGTCAAAGATTAGTTGACCATAGAGATGAGGGTCCATTTCTGGGTTCTCTATTCTGTTCCACTGATCTATGTGTCTGTTTTGTGTCTGTACCATAGTGTCTTGATGGTTACCACTTTGTAATACATATTAAAGTCTGGAATTGTGATGCCTCCTGCTTTCCTTTTCTTTTTCAACATTCCTTTGACTATTTGTGGTATTTTCTGGGTCCATATAAATTTTAGAATTGTTGTTTGAGCTCTGTGAAAAATGCTGGTGTTATTTTGATAGGGATTACAAAATAATCCCTATTGAATGTATAGATGGCTTTGGGCAGTATAGACATTTTAACAATATTTGTTCTTCCAATCCAAGAACATGGAATGTTTTTCCATTTCTTTGTGACTTCCTCAATTTCTTTCTTAAGTGTTTTATAGTTTTGTGCATAGAGATCTTTTACCCCTTTGATTAGGTTTATTCTTGGTATCTTATGATTTTTGGTGCAATTGTAAATGGAATCAACTCCTCGATTTTTCTTTCTGCTGTTTCATTATTGGTGTATAGAAATGCAACAGATTTCTATATCTTGAGGTCATATCCCACGACTTTGCTCACTTCATGTATCAGTTCTAGCAATTTTTTGGTGGAGTCTTTCAGGTTTTCTACATAGAGTATTATATCATCTGCAAATAGTGAAAGTTTGACTTCTTTCTTACTGAATCATATGCCTTTTATTTCTTTTTGTTGTCTGATTTCTGTGGCTAGGACTTCCAGTACTATGCTGAAGAGTGGTGAGAGTTGACATCCCTGTTGTGTTCCTGCCTTAGGGGAAAAGCTCTCAGTTTTTCCCCATTGAGGATGATATTACCTGTGGGTCTTTTGTATATGGTCTTTATGATATTGATGTATGTTCCCTCTAACCCTACTTTGTTGAGGGCTTTGATCAAGAAAGGCTACTGTATTTTGTCAAATGCTTTTTCTGCATCTATTGAGAGGATCATATGGTTCTCATCCTTTCTTTTATTAATGTGTTGTATCACATTGATTGATTTATGGATACTGAACCACCCTACAGGAGAATTTTATTGGAAACCAATAACATACTAGCAAAATCCAAATATATTTGGCAACCAAAGAGAATATCTGTAAGCAAAGAGTAAAAGTAAAAATAAAGTATTTTAAAACTGAATGAAAACAAAAACACATCAAATCCAAATTTGAAGGATACAGCTAAGATGAAACTATGAATTTCAATAGTATCAAACACCTATAAAATTAGTCTATAATTTATGACTTCAGTTTCTAAATTAAAAATAAAACAAAGCAAAAAATGGAATAATATACAAAATAAACTAATAAAATAATAAAGATGAGGGCATAAATCACTGAAATAGAAAAAATGGAGAAAATAAATTACATCAAAAATGGTATTTTAGGGCGCCTGGGTGGCTCAGTGGGTTAAAGCCTCTGCTTTCGGCTCAGGTCATGATCTCAGCATCCTGGGATCGAGGCCCGCATCGGGTTCTCTGCTCAGCAGGGAGCCTGCTTCCTCCTCTCCTTGTCTCTCTGCTTGCCTCTCTGCCTACTTGCAATCTCTCTCTCTCTGTCAAATAAATAAATAAAATCTTTTAAAAAAATGGTATTTTAAAATAGTAACAATTGTTATTTTCTAATAGGACTAATCTGGACAAAGGAGTTTATTTCAATGCCAATATTAGAAAAGAAAGAAGAAGGGTCATCACTGGAGTTTCTTCAGGCATAACAGAGTATTAAGATCACTTAAAAATATCTTCATGCCAATAAATTCAACAACTTACATGAAATAGACAAACTCCTTAACGGATACATAGCATCAAATTCCAAAGAATTCCAAAAGAAGAAATTGATAATCTTGTAATCTATTTAAAATATTTAACTTGTTAAATTTTCCCATTATGGTAAACCCCAGGCTCAGATGGCTAAATTTATGGCAGCTACCAAATTTTCAGGATTAAATTATATCAGTTTGTCAACATATCTTCCAGAAAATTGAAAAGATGGCAGTATTTTATAAGTCACACTATGAACTAACAAAACTAGACAAATTGCAAGGAAATAATACTACAGGGCGCCTGGGTGGCTCAGTGGGTTAATGCCTCTGCTTTCGGCTCAGGTCATGATCTCAGGGTCCTGGGATCAAGGCCCGCATGGGCTCCCTGCTCAGCGGGGAGCCTGCTTCCCCCTCTCTCTCTCTGCCTGCCTCTCTGCCTCCTTGTGATCTCTCTCCCTCTGTGAAATAAATAAAATAAAATCTATTAAAAAAAAATTAAAAAAAAATACTACAGACCAATATATCTTATAATGCAAAAAATCTAAAGAAAACTTTATCAAATAGGAATCAATAATATGTAAAAATTATTATATGTCATGACCAATTAAGGTTATGTAGGAAATGAGAGCTTAGTGTAGCTTTCAAATATCAGTGCAATCCATCATGTCTTCAACTTAAGGGAAGACAAATCAAGACATCTAGATTGGAAAGGGAGAGGTAAAACTGTTTTTATTTATAAATAAAGGGTTTCATAAATTATTTGTATGCAGAATATAAAAATAAATCACAAAACTGAATAATCAGAAAAAAATGGAAACATATCTGAATAGACCTTTTGCCAAAAATGCAAATAAACGCATGAAAAGAATTCGGCCATTATTGGTCATTAGGAAAATGCAAATTAAATCCCCTTTAGATGATATTGCATATTCACTTAAATGGTTTAAGTTAAAATGACTGACCATACAAAGTGTTGTAGAGGATGTGCAGGAACTGAACTTAAACCTGAGTTCAAATCTTCAATTTTAAATAGACCTCATGTAGGCCCTATTTTACTTTTCTGCAAAGTATAAATAGTTATATTTTCTCCATGGGGATATTTTGAAAATACACAATATTATATACTTAAAACACTTGACAGAGAGAACACATTCAGTGTTTTATTTTGTTTTGTTTTGTTTTGTTTTCTTGAAGTAAACATTATTATTACACTATTATCCCACTCTACCCACACACTCTATTATTCAAATATCAGCACAGCTGTCAGCTTTCTTTGGGATTTTTTTCCCAAGAAATTGAGTAAAGCGAAACAAAAGACAACTTAAAATAAACATTAGAAAAAAATAACATGCAATTTTGTGTAGTAGATATACAGTGAAACGGTATAAATTAAAAACAATGAAAATATAATAATAAAAACTTAAATTGCTCAGTAGTAAATATGTACCATTTTCTGTAATAAATACTTCCTTGCATTGTTTCATTTATTTTTCCCAAGGACACCACAACATTAATTGCATAATTATCCACATTTGATGATGAGGACACTGTGGCTCAAAGAGATTAAGTATATGATCACATACAGTTGATTTGAAAGTCCAAGATCTTTAACTATTGTACAAAATAGTCTAAATACATGATTAGAGTGGCTAGGTAAAAGTAAATTATGGTAAATTCATAAAATGGAATACAAAGCAAGCATTGAAATTCTAATAATAATGATAATGATTCTTTACTGATTACCTGCCACTTGAAAGTGTTTTATGCTAAGTATAGTTTTATAATCATTCCTGTCATAATCATGAGTGGATTCGCAGGAAATATGTACTAGGTTTTAAGTAATAAATTCAGCACACAACCAAAGCATATGGGATGAACTTATCATTCTCTAGTGAGACTGAGTATTTACTTACATATATAATTTTCTTATAATATTTGCAAAAATAAACCATTGTTTCTAAGTAATGGAGTTATAATTTATGTCTTATGATTTCTTTGAACTGCTTGTGATGATCATGTATAACATTTTAAATTAGAAAGTATAAAGTACTTATTATAGGAAAGATAATGTTGTTGCTATAAATGTTTATACTTTCACTACATACTCCACTCAGAATTGTGCTTGGCATATTGTAGGTACTTAATAAATATCGTATAAATGAAAAACATAACACCATAGTGGGTGAACACTTTTCCCATTATGGTGTAGAATAATAGAAATGAAGAATTCAAAATTTATGTAGAAAGGCATACGAGAACATGAGAAATGGCTGTTATTAGTAAGTATGTTCGTTTTACATGTTATTTAAAAGTGGTATGTAAACTATCTCACAAAGAGCCTTTTCAAAATAGGCAAAGCTCTAGATTCTGACATAGATGCTATTAAATTTTGAGAGACCACATCATACTCTTTGTTGGTAAAAGGAAAAAATCTAAGATTTTTTTTTCCTGATCAGTGAAGCTAAAACCCACTTCAATTCTTATTTTCTGGCTCACTATTTAAATCAAATTATAAATGTGTGCCAAATGAGAAGAGTAGTAGGAATTTATGATAATTCGTAGATTTTATCCTTCAGAGTTCTTTTCTTGTAACAGATATGGAGTCTCACTATCTAAAGCAAAACAAATAATTAAAGCAAAAGCACAACGGAAGTAGAAAAATGAGGAAGTAGAAAATCAACTAGGAATTTAGGAAAACCAAAATCAAGAAAGTGCCCAGAATTAAAATTGCAGAAATAATTTTGTGAAAAAAATATGTAGAGTGCTACAATAAATTTGATTCGGGGAAAATTCATGAAAAAGCTATATAAAGAGAATAGAAGAGTAAAAACTAATAATAATAAATAAAAATAAATGTAATCCTTGATAACATTCAATATATGATGACAAAGCAGTTGTTGATGTACCTGCCTTTCATCCTCCCGTAGGTCTCATATATGCCCCTTTCCTTGCTCAGCATCTCAGTAGCACAAGATTTTTTGACAAATAAAACAATTCATACTTTCAGTCAAAAAAGGAAGGTGCCTTTATTTTATTTTTTTTTAAAGATTTTTTTTTTTATTTATTCATTTGACACAGAGAGAGAGAGAGATTACAAGTAGGCAGAGAGGCAGGCAGAGAGACAGGGAGAGGAGGAAGCAGGCTCCCTGCTGAGCAGAGAGCCCGATGCGGGCCTCGATCCCAGGACGCTGAGATCATGACCTGAGCCGAAAGCAGAGGCTTTAACCCACTGAGCCACCCAGGCGCCCTAAATGCAGGTTTAAAAAAATCCAACTAGTAGCCATACGATTACAGGAGACAGTTTGAATGTGAAAATAATATACACATGTAATTTTCTTATGCCTTTAATGATTATTCAGGCCTCATACTGTTGACTCGAATTCTCTCAAGATGTATAAGTGACTATTCTAGGAATCATGAATCCCTGACCATGGAACAAGTCTCTTTTAACTTAGCTACCAATCATAAATTGAATGTTATCTGATGCGTGCACAGCAGCATTCCATCTTTAAATAGAAATGGTATATACAAACTGGATCCAAAAAGGTCTGAAAAGATGCAAATGCATTACATGAACAGGTGGTCAGACTACCATAATACCTACTCCTGCTGTTCTTCCACATCTTCTTCACAACACTGGTATGACCTCATGGCATGTCCGCTATGACTGTTAACAGAAGAGGGGACCAAATGTGGGTTTGGTTTGCAGCTGAGTCTGCATCTTAAACTGATATTATGTAGAAGTGGGTACCTACTGAAAAACAGTCCTACGCAGGGGTGATCATGAGAAAAAATATTGAGAAAAAAAAATGTCAGAACTTAAAAGCAAAATATATGGTTTAAGGTGGCTAGAGCCAGAGGTCTTGGACAATGATTCATGAGAAGTGCTAATGGATTGACGGGCTAGTTAGGATCTTAAGAAGTCAAGATTAAAATATTGATAACTAGGAGATCTGCAGAAGAGTCATTTGGATATACATCTTAGAATACACACGAAGTGTTTTTTCCCCCAATAGAGCTTCCCATTAAAGGACATTCTCTGCATAATCGTCTCTCAGTAATTGCGTGGATAAGACATGACTTCCTGTGGATTTCATCTTTATTTAGTTACCTAAGTTATTCAATAGGTACAAGTACAATGTGGGCACAGTGGCACAATGGGAAAGCATGGATGAACTCAACAAAATGTAATAGGCATAGTCTTATCTGCCACCACAGCACATCAGCAACCACATTTTTATCTTGTTTATCAGCCTTTCTATTCACATGGTCTCAAAATTATGGTAATGGAAGCCAAAATTTTGAAACAAGATGGGTTTGTGCTGAGCAAGGAAAAGCTTATTGTCTCCACTTCTGAGTCCAGCCTGCCCACTGCTGAAACAAATGTGAAGCCTCCACCCACCAGGGGATTGATTATATCCTGTCTTTTTAATTTTTTTATTTTATTTCTTTTATGTAAGAGGCTGCAATCTGTCCTCAAAGGCGTATTTACATAACCCGGATAAACATGTGTCTCCTCACAACACTTTTTGCCAGCACCACAAGCTGTGAACTAGAAGTATCCATTGAATCAACATCAGCCCAATGACATGGTGCTTACCAATAATATTTTATCTCTGTGGAAATGGGAATAAGGTTTTCTTCAACTGAAAAAAAGGGAATAAATAGTTGCTGAAGAGCAAAATTGGTGGACTTTTCTGGTTTTTCTTTGTTTAACCGTTTAGATCAACTCTACTCTTTAGACCCATGTAGGCTGTTTTAATGGGCATGCTTGCTTTGTGGCTTCTGTATGGGTTGGACCAAGCATAAACATCAGAAAAAAAAAAAACAAAAATAAGGAGGATGAAGCCAGGTATTTCAATTTTTCACCCTGTGAGCTTTTTTTGCTACACCTTATGCAATAATCATGATCCTTCTGACTACATCCCACATTGATGTCTCCTCCTTCTTGGAAGCCCAGGCTTGTTATATAAAAAGGCTACTTTGAAATACCAATTCTAGTCAAGTCCTGGCTTTATCAGTCATTC
The DNA here is from genome assembly GCA_002007465.1 of Ailurus styani. Lineage (NCBI taxonomy): Eukaryota > Metazoa > Chordata > Mammalia > Carnivora > Ailuridae > Ailurus > Ailurus styani. The sequence goes on from LNAC01000133.1 coordinate 2,996,639, forward strand.
CAATTCAGGGAATTTGAGCCCCCTCTGACCCTCTCCACCAGCACAGCCATTGAATGAAAATTACGAAGTGACTGCTGTTGATAACACATGGATCAAAATAATTGCTCACCAGAGCTTTTCCCAAGCTCCTGACATACAAAGTGTCAATCATAATTCTTTTTTAAAACCATTACATTTGGCATTAGTTTGCTATGCCACAATAGATAAGTGAAGCAGAATTTGATAATTCGATAGAAGAATGCTACCTCAAACATGTAGCCTTGTTTTGTAATGGTGTAAGGCAGAAACTAACAGTGCCTGGAAGAGGGTGCTCACGAAAAGTGGAGGCCTCAGAAGGCTACTGAGAGCTTGAAGAGGTGATGCCTTATCAGTCTGGAATAAACAGGAATGTTTTATGTAGTAGTGGAAATTTGGCAACACTGTTTACTGTAGTAACACAGGAAATGGAAAGCAAATCTCCTGAACTCCAGTACCTGACAGAGTAGATTTCAAGCAGGATAAAGAAAATGACCATCTCCTTCTGGCAATAATAAAATATGAGAAATAATAAACTGAATAGGTACTGGTTCAATTCCTGAGAAAAATATTAGAGGATTTATGAAAGCATGACTTGCTGGTTTTGAAAATATAACAGGTTCTCATCTCCATTTCCTTGTAGCAAAAGATTTTCAAACTAAAGGATGGAATCAAGGGTAAAGATTAAGTCCAAGATGCTGACAAAACATGGCCTCAGGGCTGAGATGTCAGGTGAGTGCCTGTAAAATAGAAGTGCACGTCTAATAACAACTCTGAAGGGTTTTGTAAAACAGCGCCTGACCCTCAGCCCAAGGTAAAGATGAGGTGGTCTTTAAACAAAAGTTGAAAAAAATAATAACATGGATTATAATCAGGTACATAGGAAGTGCAAACTGTTTTTTACTTAAATTATATTTGTGCAATTGAAAATACAAAATGAAAAGAGGCCTTTAGACATGCAAACTTCTACAACCAAGAACCAAGCTGAAAAGCTCATTTGAAAATATGGTCATTTAAAAAAAAAAAAAGAAAATATGGTCATTTTTAATGAAAAAGTAAGACACTTTATTTTCTTCTTATTATTATTTTTTTAGATTTTACTTATTTACTTGACAGAGAGAGAGATCACAAGTAGGCAGAGAGGCAGGCAGAAAGAGAAGGGGAAGCAGGCTCTCCACCAAGCAGAGAGCCCGATGTGGGTCTTGATCCCAGGACCCTGAGATCATGACCTGAACCAAAGGCAAACACTTAACCCACTGAGCCACCCACGTGCCCCAGTAAAGACACTTTAGTGAAAAGGTAGAAGAAAATAGAAAACAGACCCAGTAGCCAAATAAATCACTATTAGGAAGCATGACTGGGCTCTAATCACTGAACTAGGAACATATTCTCTGCTGTATCCAATGACTTCTATGTACCTCCATTCACCACCCATCTCTGCTTTCTTTTTATTAATTTCAGAGATGCAATTTAGTGATTCATCAGTTGCATATAACACCCAGTGCTCCTTACATCAACTGCCCTCCTTAATACCCATCACCCAGTTATCTCTTCCCCCCACCCACCTCCTCTCCAGTGGATAAAGAAGATGTGTGTGTGTGTGTGTGTGTGTGTGTGTAGTGTGTGTGTGTGTGTGTGTGTGTGTGTGTAGTGTGTGTGTATATACATATATTGGAATATTACTCAGGTACCAAAAAGAAGGAAATCTTGCCATTTGCAATGACATGGATGGAACTAGAGTGTATTATGCTAAGTGAAATAAGTCACCCATCCCCATTTTTTGGTTAAATCTGTCTATTGTGTTATCTCATCACCATCTCAAGGTTGTATATTGGATCTTTGGGTTAAAAATAACCTGTCTTTAGTTCACAGAAGTTTAGATTAATAGAGACTTTGGTTTAGAAAATATACCCAAGGAATGTCATTGGCATATTAACAAGATCTTGAGCTCAGCAACAATTGAGCTGATTTCATAATGGCATGAGATTTCTGTAGGTTTCTATGGAAGTAAATATATTCTGCATCTGGGAGGGAAGCAAACTATTAGAAGCCAAAAGAAAGACTGAGATAACTAATCTCCAATGGTCCCCAGTTAATCACAACTCCCAATATTCACTTGGCTTAGCCTTGTGAATAGAACCAAAGTTCCTAGTAGAAGTACAAGAATGGAGTCTGAATTTAGATTATAGAAAACTTTGTCACCTCCATGTTGATCTCTTGGAAGTTTTAAATTGCCATGTAAGAAATACAAATATTCTGAAAAGATCTAATCTGTGAGGAAGCTCAAGATAGATACAGAGAGAAGCCATTAGGAGAGACACTGATTCTGTCCCATTTCCAGTTGTTCTAGCCATTACAACATAGGTGTGAGCCATCCCTGAATCCCCCATTCAAGACTAGTCACCTGTTGAATATACGTGCAGAGGAACGGCCTTGCTGAATATTTTTAAAAATATTGATCCACAAAATCAAGAGCAAAAATACAATGATTCCTTCAGGCTATTAAAATTTGTAGTAACTTAAACATTACTATATCATTAGAACATACTTTGCATTAAAACAATTAAACTCTGTAATTCCAGTGCTAATACTATTTATATGTATTGTCCCTTTCAATTCAAATACACATTCTAATCCCATAAATTCACTGATTGACACATTAGTTGATTATTTGAGTCATTATTTTTTTGTAATTGTTTTTAAATTCTTGTTTTGCACTGCTGATATTCATGAGGGGTGAAGGCTTTACAGGCCATTTGTGTGACATAAATTTTAATTTTTATCATCATTAAACATGAATCAAATTAATAAATGATAAAGATCTCATGCCATTAGATCAAAACCATACTTTCAGTACAAAATGTACAATTCACAAAGATGGCTGTTATAACCAGTCCAATCTCCGGACAATATTTGTAGGTTCAAAACCAACTATTTTCCAGACCAGTGGTTCTTCTGGGAGAAATGAGGGACAGGAAGATAGATTAAGCAACAACATATTTTATTATCTACAGTGTTTTCAAACAGAGTCAGAAGTAGAAACAAATTCAGTTGCCATTATAGAATCTTAATCTCTGTTGAATATGCAATCACAGATTAAACCTGTAACATTACCTGCATTTCTTATAGCATGACCTCGTTCTTGCTCTTCATCAGAAACCCTTTCGAGTGCATTCCCAAACTGTCCCCCAAGCTCAAGATAACTAACTAATCCTCTTATTATGATTAACTTCATTTTCATGTTCATTATAATGTCATTAACGTAGGACAGAAGGCCACTGCTATAGCAACCAGGAATGCTGTGGATGTGACTTTCAGCCTTTACTAATCAGATTGCTTTGGATTACTTCAATATAATGGACAAATAAATGTAATATATACCACGGCTCTACCTATGTTTTAAATTACTTTTCTGAGTACCTATAAAATTCCCCCAAATTAGGATTTCATGATTCCATCCTTATTTTTTTTAATAAGTTAGGGATATATACTTTTTTTTTGCCATTCTAATAAAAACTCTAATTTTCCCTTCATATCAAACACTTATTTATAATTGTTTTCCATGGATTGATGGATGAAACATGTCTGAATTCAAGAAAACTATTCCTTATTCATACATAAAAATGTGTTAACTTGTACATTAAAATAAGCATCTTTTATTTCTAAAAACAATGTTGGAGATAACTGCTCCTGATGAAATTTCTTGGAACATAAAAATTAAAAGCCCACAATTCGTAGGAAGAAAAACTGGTTTCAAGGTGCATGTTCAAAATTGGTTTTCATTTCATGCTGGGATGTAAGCTGAGCTTTGGAAAAGAACTGATTCTGCAGCTGATCTGATGATCCGGCACCTTCTCCTCCTTCATAATATTACAGAGATCAGTGATAAAACAAAAACTGTTTCCATGAACAATAGTGGTCTGTTATGTCATTTTATAATAAAAATATTAAATTCTTGAGTGTTACTGAGATAATTTGGTTACTGTAATAAAAGAATTTTGTGGTAATACTTTTCTCTAACATTAAATTAAAATGTACATATATATATTTTTAAGATTTTCTTTATTTACTTATTTGACAGAGAGAGATACAGTGAGAGAGGGAACACAACAGGGGGAGTTGGAAAGGGAGAGGGAGAAGCAGGCTTCCCACAGAGTGGGGAGCTGGGTGTGGGGCTCGATCCCGGGACCCAGGGATGGGGAACCGGGTGTGGGGCTTGATTCCAAGACCTGGGATCATGACCTGAGCCAAGGCAGACGCTTAAGGACTGAGCCACCTGGGCGCCAGTAAAACATACATATTTTAATACATTTACCAATTCTTATAATAATTATATTTATCTGTGAAATTCTATTTAATTATTTTAATCCAAATACATATTTAATTTATAGGTTGCAATTCATATCATTCAAAGTATTGTAATTTTTACAAGGTCAGAACTTGGAAACTTGGGTCTTAAAAATAGCTGATTTTGATGATGTATGCAAAAGTACAAGCAATTCAGTGAATGAAACTGATAAAACTCTAAAATGAAATTTGTATATCTGTATATAAAATACTGAAATTCTTCTATATGCGAACATAATTCAATTCAGGCACTGGTTTTACAGAGTTTATTTAAAATTTTCTAGAAGGAAAAAATTGTATAGTTCTAGTCTTCTGTAGGTAAAAAGTACTTGTCAAAACCTTATTGCATATATTTATAAATACTTTATCCAAATAAATCATAAAAGTACAAGAGAGTATGCATATGCTTGGTGATATAGAATATTTCAAATGGTGGCCAGTCCTGAAAGCTATCTCTGAAGAAGAAATTAATTAATATTAAACTAAACTGATAGGTTAAGAAAGGGGGGAAAATTAACCCAAACTCTTGCTATATGCTACGTTGCTTTGTTATATACATAAAATGTGTACATTTGTGTAGGGGTGTGTGTGTGCGCACAACTACCTTCATATCATGATGTTTTAGAAACAGATGACTTGGATTTGAACTTCAGCCTTACCACTTCCTATCTGTGTGCCATACAACAATTTATATAACATCTCTTTTCTAGTTTATTCATGTATAAACCCAGGATAATAATGATATCTATTATACAGCTTAAGTGAGAAAATATAACAGACTTGCAATAATGCATGATCCTTGGTAAGTAATTACTTGGTAAGTAATACATAAATAATTTTATAAATTAGGCTAGGAAGAAAAAAATCCAAGGACTAATTAATAATAAAATAAAAAGAAATAATCCAGTGTGTTTAATTTGTATCGTTTAAAATTGTTTTTCAGGGCGCCTGGGTGGCTCAGTGGGTTAAAGCCTCTGCTTTCGGCTCAGGTCATGATCTCAGGGTCCTGGGATCGAGGCCCACATCGGGCTTCCTGCTCAGCGGGGAGCCTGCTTCCCCCCCTCTCTCTCTGCCTGCCTCTCTGCCTCCTTGTGATCTCTCTCCCACTGTGAAATAAATAAATAAATAAAAATCTTTTAAAAAAACATTGTTTTTCATTAACTCTCTCATCAGCCAAGTGCTAATTTGGCTCTGCATTTTTATGCTTTTTTTTTTTTAACCCCCTACTTTGGAGTAAATGTTAGCACTTGATATATCTCTGTTGCATATAGGCCACAAAAATGAATGAAAGGCCACAAAACACCTATCAAGTTACATTCTGGTGGATGATACCTTATTAGGTTTCAACACTCCTGAATCAGGTCCAGCATTAAGTATTCAAAGACTTGAAGTCCTAAATTAAAATTAATTAATCAAAATTCACCATGAGACACTATGACATTCAGATGTGATCTCTGTTTGAGCCTAGGCAAGACAATCTGTTCACATCACATCAGTTTCTGAAATATTATTCCTAAATCTCTCCCTTTCTGTAGTCCCACTTTTCATCAATATTTACTGTTTCTTTGAACTTGTATTAAGAAAAAAGTCAGACTGTAGCTAAAGACAGCCACTAGACTGAGGAAACTGTTAATACAAAAAGTCAGTCTACACATTTTTCAATAATTTTTTAGTCTTTCAAATTCACTATTCCTTAAAACAATATAGATATGCTAATCTCTTAAAATGTGCATGGCATCACTAATGGTGCTGGAGTTTTCTTGTTTAGTTAGTATATTAGACAATATTGTGTGCAATTTGTTTTATGCTCAAATTAAATGTGAAAATCTCCTCTATTAATATGTCTAGTTCATAGTAACTATTTACATGGTTTTAAATTTTATTTTGATCCTATACAAGCTTATGACACATGGAATGGCAGCTGTGCCTCCATGGGGAGCTATGATTTCCCAGATATGAATCACTGCTTTAGAAAAATAACAATTATATGACAATTCAATATATTAGTGTTCCAATTATCAACCACACAAATTCTAAAAGAATTTCTATATGAATATGGATATGTTTCAATTACCATTTCAATTTTATTAAATAAATTTATTATTTGAAATGTAGTTTACTACATGTTACAAAAAAGCCTACGAAAAAACAATACTATTCAAATAGTTTTAAAACCATGCAAGACACTACACAGTATATGGACTCAGCTTTTACTGAAAATTTGAATCAATGAATAATGACATGCTAATTATGTATAAGTCTGTTTGATTTACATTCTTATCTAAGAAGTAACAACTACAGATGAGAAAAACTAAGAGCAAAAATCTTAGAACTTCGCACAAAAATTTTGTGTACATGAAATTCACTCTCAGTTTGCCATAACTTAATATTCTCTACACACTACAAACAAGAATTTCTACATATTCATAATTTCAATGAAGCACTAACACTTCCATTGTATTACTTGCAAAATGGGAGTAATATTTCTTACTGTTTCATAGAAATTTTCATGACATTTTTACTTAATGTATATTCAACATTTCAAAGTCCAAATTATTACTACCTGCAATATCCAATAGTAAAATGGAAGAAGGTGCCTTTGTACATACTGTTTTGGAATGGGGAATTCATTTAACTTAGAAAATAATGTAAATATTTATGTATCGCAATACCACTGATAACAGCATAACTGATATTAAATGTATATATTGGCTTTTGTGTACTGTTAATGAATGATTACAAGGACTTAGTTCTGTGGACATTAATAACTTGGATATATTTTATATTACCATTTTTTCTTGTCTTTTGAATAATTTCCAACAGTATGCACGTAGGCACACCTACACAGACAGGGACTCTCCCTGACCCCCCCTTCATCCCCAGCTATTATTTCATATATTCTTTGCTCACCTTTACAACCAAACTCTTAGAATGTTTTCTACACTTGCAAGTCTCCATTTCTCCATCTTCCTGATCTTTTGAATGCACTCTAATTAGGTATTCTCAACATAACACCACAATAAAATCACAAAATTTTCCCAAATCATCAGAGATGTTTACATTTCAAAATATGCATTACTTCTATATAAAAATCATTTGCCACTTCTTATCAGCGTTGAACATGGGAGGCCTGTCCATTCGTGTTGAAGCATTTTCTTTACTTGGCTTCTGAAACATGATACACGCCACTATTTCTTGGTTACCTTTGCTACTTTCCTTAAATTCCCAATCTCAAATATATAACTCAACTTTTCTGATCTCTTTTCTTCTATTTTTATCCCTTAAGTAATCTTAGAGTCATAAGGTTTTTCATTCTGTATTATAGTCATATGACTTTAATTAAATTACAATACAAAGTTTTTATCAAAATAGCAATTCGTTTGTTGAACTCCAGCCTTCTACCTCAAACTGGATTCTTGACATCTTCTTTTAATTATCAAATGTGTCTCAAACTCACCATGTCCAAAACTGATTTTGTTTCCAACCCAAACTCACAAAGCCTGTTTTTCCCATGAATGCATATCACTCAGTTCCTTGGTCTCAAAAGCTTGGCAATCTTACATCTTTATTTCTTGTAATCCACATGCAATCTACCCTCTTTTTGGCCCTGCCTTTTAAATATATTCAGACTCTGTACAATTTTCCATTCCTTAGCTAGCACTGTGTTCTCAACCGCCATTATTTCTTACATGGACAAAGTAACAGCTGCTAAGTTGTTTACTGTACTCTACTGTTCACTTTCCTATATTATTCCTTACCAACCACTGAACAATAGTTTTGGGTTTTATTTTGTTTTGCTTTTTTTGTTTTGTTTATTGCTTTTAGCATCAGATAATCAATTGTTAGCAGACAAAGAGTAAATTAAAGCTATCTTAAATCTATCAGTATCCCACATCACCATTATCTATGGTGCCCTCTGTCATCCCTCACTTAAACTATACCATAATAGTCTCACATATTCTTGTTTGATACCATCTTCTTTGATGACATTATTTGAATGCTAGTTTTCCTGCTAGTTTTCTGCTAGTTTTTTCCACACTTGAGTAGATTTGTTAAGTAGATTTGTTTCATGACATAAATCCCTTGCTCAGTCTTTGAAGAGTTTACAAGACAGATTTCAATATGCTTAATGTTACCTAAGTCTAGCATGCTCTAGTCTCTGACTGCTTCTCAAATCTGTACCCTTTGTCACCTGGCACTCATTTACCACTGCAAATAACACTGTACCAATTTTTTAAATAGTTTTGTATTTTTTTTAAGATTTTACTTATTTATTTGACAGAGAGAGACAGAGAGAGATTACAACTAGGCAGAGAGGCAGGCAGAGAGAGAGGAGGAAGCAGGCTCCCCGCTGAACAGGGAGCCAGATGTGGGTCTTGATCCCAGAACCCTGAGACCATGACCTGAGCTGAAGGCAGAGGCTTTAACCCATTGAGCCACCCAGGTGCCTCAATACTGTCCCAATTTAAGATCTTTATGCCTCTCCATACTATTTCATGTTTCAGTATCTTTGTATTTAGAATTACTTTTTCTGTCCTCACAAATTCCCACCTCCATTCTGTATCCTTTGACCAATCCCAGTATATTTCAAGATCAAAGACAGATGTGCCACATTTAGAAGAACATCATGCCACCAAACTCCATTATAATTTTGCTGAGCTGGAGTAGATTTTATAAAATTCTCTATAATTTCAGTGCATAAAAAAATCATGTATAAGATGGAAATATTACAGGAATAACTACATCATGGAGTGTATACAATTCACATGATGTGTTTGTACAATTGCTTGGCAAATTTTTAATAGTGCAATGTACATTAATATTTTTATTTCATTGTTAGTGTTTATGTTCATGTATTTATTTATATTAATTTGCAGCTGAATGAGAAAGCTCCTGTAATGCTTTTTAAAGACTTTTTCTTTCCCTCTTTCTCTTTCTCTCTTCTTTTCTTCCTTCCTTCTTCCCTCCCTCCCTCCCTCTCTCTTCTTTCTTCCTTCCTTCCTTCCGTCCTTCCTTCCTTCCTTCCTTCCTTCCTTTCCTTCCTTCCTTCCTTTTTTTCTCTTCATGAGCAGTGGGGCAGGGGCAGAGTGAAAGACTCTTAAGCATACCCCACACTCAGAGCCCAGTGTGGGACTTGATCTCAGGACTCTGAGATTATGACCTGAGCCAAAACCAAGAGTCAGATGCTTAACCTAGCCACCAAGGCACCCCGAGTTCCTGTTAAAACTTTTAAGTGAAATTCTTATAAGGAGGGAACACTTGATACTTAGAAAAACACTTTTATAAATCAAGTGAAATAAAAGGTATCATGAATATGAAGTAATACTTTTGAGAAATAACAATAAAGAGATAGATAATCTCTTTTGCATTAAAAAGGAAAAAGGATTTAGAAGTGGCTTTGAGAAGACAAAAAAAGCAGAGTAATGGATTGGCTGAGTATTGTGGCAAGCTGGCTGCAGTTCTTTTGAGAAATGAGATGTTTAAATCTCAAATTTAAATAATTTGGTTTGCAGCTGTCTAAATGCCCCATCTCACTCCCCAAATAAACTAAGGATGTGTGGCACATACAGGGACTGGTAGTTGATTTTGCCTTTGTTGTGTGTTTATTTGGGGGAGATTTGACTATATTAATTATAAATGGCTGAGATCCAGATCTTACTCTATGCCGAATCACAGAGGAAGTAAAAAGACAAGTTGTGGATTTGGAGGATATACTGTCAGATAAGGGAGTGAGCAAGCAGAAGACAGAGGTGAGCATGAGAACCTAAGGGCTTAGGCATTTGGAGAAACCTTCCAGAGAAAATGAACGGGGTTAACTTAGATCATATAGACATCTCAACTCTCAGACCCCTGCTAAAGTCTGGGGAATATTTATACCCACCATAAGGGACTATACAATATTTTATGTGTCCATCTCCACTGTTTATCCAGTTTGAAGGAAGGGTCTGAGCATCTTTTTAATGATTACAGCATCTGGAACAAGAGGTCACTCACAATCACGTGTTTTGAATTCAATCCAATACTTTGGCAAAATCAGAAAGAACAGTATGCCTTCAGCCTCATTACTAGTTTTCATCCATTGCTGATTCTTCTCATAAATTCACAACGTATTTTTGATGCTGCTGAATCCCATTTATCTAGAAAAGATTGCTGATACACAAGAAGATTTGTTTTGGGTTTTATTCCCTATGTATTGATGGCATCATTTTTAAAATCTGAGGTATAAAATAAAGTAAAAAGGCAACTTTATGTGCAATAAAGTTTAGCCTACTAAAAATGTATTTTGGGAATGCAGTATAGAAAATAAAATTTCATAGGAATTGAGATATGGATTTCTTTCTAATGAAATGGTGATACATAATGAATTTTAAATTTTCCCCTGTGCATGTATATCTTCATCTCCAAATTTTAAAAAGTGATTATTCTTGGAATCCACAACGTGTGTGTTACATGGCTAATCAAACTTCTTACTATAAAAAGACAATAATCTAAAGACTGGATGGTTTAGAATTTTATGATTTTTTTGTTATTATTTTTATAGTATTTTCAAAGTACTCATCCCTGCTTTGCATGAAGACTGATGCCAATATATAAAAATCAACATGGCTTATGCTATTTTGTAAATATGTCTTACTGTAGAAAGGAGAACATTAGTAATGTAATTCCTTCTCCCAAGGTCCATTGTCATAACACTTTACTTACAGAAAAAAAAATGTTTATAGCAATAACTTATTAATATTGAAAATAATGACATAATTTAGTTTTGGTCATAATAAGACCATAATTTGGGTACTAATTTTTTTATTTCCTAGTGTTTAGTTCTATAAAATTTACTTTTATATTATTGACAAATACATAGTCACCAGGTCTTTGGATGTATCTATCATTGAGTGAAACTGTTTTCATGTAAGGATCTCTTATTTGTGGCTTACTCTTTCCAGAATACTCTGATCCTCTTCTTCAACCAGTCAAGGCTCATTTATGGTCTTCGGCAAAAGTATCATTCCAGCACTTCCTTTCACTGCAATTCTTGGTTAGAATACATTTCTAAATATTCTGTTTCTTGTTGTTTTTTTTTTTCCAAAACAACTTTGTTTCTATATTTCTCCAGTATGTGGTTTGAATATATCCTTATGTAAATTTATCTTAACAGCAAATGTGAGGTACAAAACATAAGATAGGGATGATTTATTGGTGTATTCGTTTATACATCGAAAATAATTTCCTTCTTAATTTGTCTCTAAAAGTGTGATCGATGGAAACTCTACTGTCAAATTAATGGTTATGTCTGTGTGATTCATGTGCTTTACAATTAATTTTTTAAAATAAAATTTATTTCTTTTAGTAGTTTCAGATTTACAATAGAAACACGACATACTTTAGAGTTCCTAGATAGCACACATTCAGTTTCCCATTTATTAACATTTTATCTTATTATGATCTGTTTGTATAATTAATGAACCAATATTGATACATCATTATTAATTACCTTAGTTGTACCTAATGTTCTTTTTCTTTTTCTTTCTTTTTTTAAGATTTATTTATTTTAGAGAGAGAGAGCATGAAAGAAGGGAGAGGGGGGACAGGGAGAGGTAGGGAATCTCAGGCCAACTCCACTGGCAGGGAGCGTGACTCGGGGCTCAATCTCACAACCCTGAGATCATGACCTGAGCCAAAACCACGACTCAGACCCTCAATTGACTGAGCCACTCAGGAGCAGCCCCCTAATGTCCTTTGTTTGTTTGTTTGTTTGTTTGTTTGTTTTTGTTCCAGTATCTATTTCAGGATACGGTATTACATTTAATTGCCATTTCTCCTTAGGCCTCTCTTGGCTGTGATGGTTTCTAGAGCTTTCTTTGTTTTTGATAACATTAAGAGTTTGGAGGAATACTGATCATGTATTTGTAGAATGTCCCCCAATTGGGATTTGTCTGATGCTGGGCTGGGGTTATGGAATTTTAGAGGAAGACTACAAAGATAAAGTGCTGTTTTCATCATGTTACATCAAGGGTACATCCTATCAGCATGACTTAGCACTGGTGATGTTGAATGTGATCACCTGGCTCATGTTTTGTTTTTGTCCACTGTAAATTTTTCCTTTGTTTCTCCTTTCCATACCATATATTTTTAATTTTCTATCTAAAAATGAATTATCTGGTAATTTTTTCTCTCCCCCTACCCTCTTTTATTATTAACTTACGCTGTTTCATATGCCTGTATTTTCATTTTAATATAGTCTCAAATCGAGAAAAGTCTGCCATTTTGAAATGGAAAAGCTGAATTATTTTAATAAACCATTAACTCAGAAAATTACAGTTCTGCCTTCAAGGAATTAATATCCATACCATCAACTGAATACAAATAGCAAAAGAAAATTATAAGAGAACTTTCCCATTGTATTCTGTAATGGCTCCATGATGATCAAAATGTATCTACAAATGAATTATACAGAATAATTATAAGATGGAAATATTTAATTAATTTTATGCACATTTAACCTAGAGTGCCATGCAAGTTTGAATTGCTTAATTAGCTATATATCATTATTTTTCCTGTTTTGTAAATACATAACAACTCTACTCTGAAGTTAATTTATGCAAATAGACACTTTGATCTTTTCTTTTAAAAATCACAGTTCTTAATGTTTATGTCATGAGTATAAATGTTTTGACAAATTATGCTAAATAAAATATGAGGTTATTATGATTTAATTGTTTTGACAGAATATTTTTAAGGAACTTAGCTTACTTATAAATAAATACCATCTTCTAGAATTGTAATAATACGTCACTTACTGTGAAAAGTAATATCAACTTGGGGGTCACCTGGGTGGCTCAGTTGGTTAAGTGATCAACTCTTGTTTTCAACTGGCTCAGGTCATAATCTCAAGGTCCTGGGATGGAACCCTGCATCTAGCTCTGCACTCCGTGGGGAGTCTGCTTGTTGCCCCCTCCCCCTCAGCCCTTTCCCCCTCTGGCTCCCATGCCTATGTGTGCACCCGCATTCTCTCTTTCTCTAACATAAATAAATAAATTAAATCTTAAAAAATAAAGAAAAATAATAAAGAAATAAATAAAGAAAAATAAATAAAGAAAGAAAAGTAATATCAACAATGAGGAGGCAGTTCCAAGTGAACACGCCTGAAAACATGCTGGGATTAGATATTACCCTTGGCAATTTTATTCCTCTGAGTTTCTAGCCTGTGATAAAGTGAAAATGTAATAATTTAATGGAGATAATAAGCCATTTGATAAGTTAAAATATAACTAATTTTGTGAAGAAATATGATTCCTAGATGTAATAAGCAATCAAAACAAGAAAAAAGTAGAAGAGTGAATGGAGAGTTCCAAAATCCATGGATAATAAATAGAAACATTTACACATGAAAGTGCTTCAAGTATCATGTAATTTCTTATTTGGCTTTAATATAGTAGTAACTACAGACAGACTGCTTATCAAAGAAAGATTTAGGGAGCTTAATTACACTTACATAAAATAACACTTTCAGTTGTTAAGTACAAATTGAATGAAGAAATCTATCATTACACTTTTAATAATGTACTCAAATTGAAATGTTTAGACATTTTCAACATTTAGCAATTTTCTAAGAGTGAGTCAGCAGGTTAAAAATTAGCATATTTCGTCAATGTAGGCTAATTTAGTTATTAATTTACATAATTTACTTAATGCAAGCCACTTTCTGAAGCATTCAATTTCTTAACCTATAATGAAAATCTAATGTCTTAATAATAATATAGTAGTCTCTGAATACGACAATTTAGTGAAATTATCACATAATTTAGCTTTTTGCTTTCAGCAATCAATGAGCTTCTATCATTTTTATGAGAGTGTTTTGAAAAAATAAAAGCTCCCCTAAAAGTATGAAATGATTTGAAATTTTAAATTTGTTTAGACAGTACTATTTCCTTCCCAGAGTACTATTTTAAAGAGAAGAACGATCTTATAAATAAAAACAAAAATTATTTTTCAAAAGCTATAACTATAGTTGGTACTAGTTTAATTTTAACTGCCCTATGTTTTGTTTTTATTTTTTTTTTTTTTGGTACGTTCTATATTTTCTGTGTTGTTCTTTTTTATTTTAAACTTCTTTGGTCGAACATTTTAGCTGTCTTATGTTAGTTTTTTTTAGAAAAATGAAGCCAGGTAATTTACTTGGGGGTTACTTTCTATTTTAATTAATACCACATTAGCTTCAAGTATTAAAAAACTCTGCTCTTACACATTACCATCTCTCTACATTTATGTTGTTATCATAAATCACAGTTTATATCTTATGTATATTAACCTAAAATTTTAATATGTTGAGCTCCACGCTGTTTCTGGAGCCTCACTGGGTTTTTTTCTCTCTCCTTCTCTCCCTCCCCACTCATGTTCTTTCCTAAATAAATAAACAAATAAATAAATTGTGAGCACCAAAGGATGTTATCAAGAAAATATGACACAATCTACAGAATAGGACTTATTTTTCAGGTCATATGGCTGATAAGGGTCTAGAATCCAGAGCCTATAAAGAAGAGTTAAAATTTAAGGACAATAAGGATAACAAAAATCCAATTTTAAAAAGGACAAAAACTTGAATAGACATTTCTCTAAAGAGGACATAGAAATAAAACACAGAGAACAGGAGCTAAAAAAGATGTCCACTTGGTGCCTGGGTGGCTCAGTTGGTTAAGCATCTGATTTCAGGTCAGCTCATGATCCTGGCGTCTTGGGATTGAGCCCCATGTCAGGTTCCCCACTCAGAGTCTGCTTATCTCTCTCTCTCTCTCTCTCCCTCTGCCCCTCCTTCTGCTCATGCTCCTCTGTCTCTCTCTCAAATAAATAAATAAAATCTCTTAAAGAAAAGATGTTCAACATCATCAATGCAAATCACAACCACAATGAAATACAACTTCACACCTATTAGGATAGTTATAATAAAGAGCAACAACAACAAGGAAAAAATAAGTGTTGGAAAAGATGTGGAGAAACTGGAACATATATATATATTTTTTTGGTGGAAATGTAAAATGGCACAACACTTGTGGAAAACAGTTTTGCACCTACTTGAAACCTGAATCACAGAATGACCACATACCCTTATAATTCTAAGGCATATACTGAAAAGAATTGAAAACAAGTACTCAGGTAAGTACCTGTGCATACATATTCATAGGAACACGATTCACAACAGCCAAAAGGCCAAAACAATCCAAATAAATGTCCATTAAAGGGCAAATAAGTAAGCAAATGGTAGGATATGTAAACAGTGGAATATTTCTCAGCCCAGAAAAAGGATGCCACATCATGGATGAATCTTGAAACATTATGTTACATGAAAAGATCCAAATACAAAGGGTCTCAGGTTATGTAATTCCGTACATGACATATCAAGAATAGATAAATCCATACAGACAGAAAGTAATTTGGTAGTCGTGAGGGGTGGAAGGAGAAGATTAAGGAGTAATTGTTTAATAGGCATGAGATTATCTTGTAAGGTGATGAAAAGGTATTAGAACTTACTTAAGTGATAGTTGCAGAACACTACTGATGTATAAATGCTATAGAAATGTACAGTTTAGGGGTGCCTGGTGGCTCTGTCAGTTAAGCATCTGAGTTTGGCTCAGGTCTCAGGATCCTGGGATATAGTCAGGCTCCCTGCTCAGCAGGGAATCTGCTTGTTCCTCTCCTTCTGCCCCTACTCCCACTTGTGCTCTCTCTCTCTCTCTCTCTCTAATAGATACATAAAACCTTAAAAAAAAAAAAGAACTGTACATTTTAAAATGATGTATTTTATTTCTGTGAATTTCACCCCAGTAAGAAAAAAAGGAAAAATTATGTGTGGTTTATTTGAAATTCAGATTTGATTGAATATCCTGTATTTTATCTGGCAACCTATCTAGATCATATTGTATGTATTACTTATTCAAATGCTATAAAAATTAGGCATTTAGTGCATTATTTTTTAAAACAGTGAAGTTTATTATTGCCAGTTACTCTTTTCACCATTCCTCTGGCTTAGAATAGTCATTTTTGCTTTTCAGAAATGTAAGCAGCTACAAAGAGTGGAGGTGAAAGATCCCTATGTTTACATAGAAGTGATAAAAAAAAATCTGTATAAAAGTCACTGCTCTCTGCTTGATTTTTCTATTATTTAGAAATCAGTATTCTTACCCCTCTTCCTGTATTCCTATGCATCATATCTTATTTTCATTATCAATGCAGCATCAAATTAATACTACTTAAATTGATTATTTTAAACTTTCATTTTACTTCCAGATGATTTTCTCCAGTCACAGCACCTGTGTTTCTTAGATCTACTGCTTTTTGGTGTATATACACAATGCCACAAGACAACTCAAAAAGAAAGTGAAGGCAAGACAAACACAAGATTGAAGTATTTATTTTCCTCTTGCTTTAAGTTTAATAGAAGTGACCTTACTGATAGTTTCTTTTTCCAACTGAATAAAAAAGATAGCTGTGATTTTTGCAATCTCTTTACAACAGAACAAAACAAAGCCAGAAGAAATGCCTGTGCACATAAGCTAAGCTTGAAGCACTGAGATGTTTATTAGATGGAGGGCTGGGGTTACATGACAAGCGTCTTAAAACATGATTTGAAATGAGGCTTAGTGAATTTTCCCTGCAAGATGATCCTACTAATAGGAGGGCAGCATGGATCAAGCACTCTCTGCCCACTGTGGAAGACTGGCCAGGTGAAAGTGAGCACTGGCTTAGTGGAAACCATAGTATTCAAACAGCGCCAAGTGTGGATTTAAAACGAGAAAGAGATGAGCTCAGCAAGTCAGAGGGATCAAATCCTCTGGATCCTTTAACTCCAGGAAGACTTAAAATTTTTTTTTCTAAATAATTCCTGAAAACACTGGAGTTAAAATGTGAATTTTATAGACCCTTTAAAATGGGCTTAATTTCAGTCAGATAACATATTTATTTTGCATTTCCATTTCTCATCGTCTCTGTGGGCTTGGTTAAAATGTCAGAAAAGTAGCCAGATGTCTGTCCTATATTTAAATATAGAAGTCATGTGTCTTTAATACATTAATCAATGTTTCTCTTTCTCTCATACACAATATATTTTGCAGAGTACAGAAGGTTTTTTTCACTAAAAATGAGTTTAAATTAAGAATTAAGTGTTACATACAGTACTATCAAAAGCAAAGTAGTACAATTCACAATATTGGCTTATATAAACTTTCTGAACATTGCAATAAAATACTCCTTGGGAAATCAGGTTATGTTATGTCTTTTAATAATAATAAAGATTTGCATATATCTTAAATTCAGGTAGAGCTTATGTAGTACACAGCATTGCATTTTTAAACAGTAATGGCCTCGAGCTGTTCTTCCTAGAAAGGGTGAATTGAAACACCATAGCAATACAAAACCAGGGAACATTATTCTGACATGTACTCACATCAGAAAATAACAACTTCTTTCAGAGAGTGCTTAACATTCCCTTCTCATTCCCATAATAACAGAAAGATTGCTGATGCTACTTAGCAAACCCAGGCTCCCAAGTAAAAGCAGAGGCTAGAATTATCATGCTACAGAACTAGAACGATAGTGAGGGCTCTTAGGGGTAAAACAAACGAAAGCCACCATTTTGAACAATGCAAGACAGATCATTAAAATAATGAACTGGTTCATGTCTTCTGCCTATTTTTTGACATGATTATCTGTTTTGGGGGCATCAAGCAGAGAAAGTCAATTATCATATGGTTTCACTTACTTGTGGAACATAAGGAATAAAATGGAGGACATTAGGAGAAGGAAAGGAAAAGTGAATTGGGGTAAATCGGAGGGGGAGATGAAAGAAGAGACTGTGGATTCTGAGAAACAAACTGAGTATTATGGAGGGCAGGGAGGTGGGGGGATGGGTGAGCCTGGTGGTGGGTATTAAGGAGGGCACGTATTGCATGGAGCACTGGGTGTGGTACATAAACAATGAATCTTCGGTCACTGAAAAAATAAAAGAAAAAAAAATACTGAACCGGAATCATTAGATTTGACTCAGCACTTAGAGTTAGTGGTTTCTCTTACCATGCCACATTCTGTTCCCCAAAGCCTGCCTCTGTTTTGGTGTTAAGGCCACAATGACAAACTAGACAACCAGAAAAAGCTGCTGCTAAGAGACTTCAACCACATTAGACAGAGTTGTAATACAGAAAAATAACAACAGTATGAAGAAAATACTTCCATGAGCTTCAGATGCCCTGGGGTGGAGGTCTAGTCTATGTGTGCCTGAATGGTTTAGGATCTAGAAGGACAGAATGATGAATGTGGGGAGACAAAAGCTGCTCTGCGTGCCTAAAGCCTGGGGCTTGTGTAAGGAGTGGGGGAAAGGAGATGTTGAGAAAAAAGAGGCCACCTTGAGAACTCTGTATGCTGTGTGAAAGAAGATACAAGAATAACATGGAGTCATTGAAATTTTAAATCAGGAAATTGACAAATTAATCTGTACTACAGAAAATGGAGAAGATGGTGAGTTGTGTGTCAACAACAACAAAACAATGATAAAACAAGTATAATGTCAGTGGACATAGAAATGAAAATACTGGTATCATAGAATTTAGTGAGTGGTTATACACAGGACGAGGTGAAAGGAGAGTCAAAATGTTATCTTGGTTTCTGGATTGTTCAGTTAACTGGCTGGTGGTATAATTCACTGACATAGGGCAACCGGAAGAGAAGCAGGTTTAATTGGGGA
Source organism: Ailurus styani (assembly GCA_002007465.1). Taxonomy (NCBI): domain Eukaryota; kingdom Metazoa; phylum Chordata; class Mammalia; order Carnivora; family Ailuridae; genus Ailurus; species Ailurus styani. The sequence continues at coordinate 3,015,729 of LNAC01000133.1, forward strand.
CTCTTAGAGCACCAAGTCTGTGAGTCAATTAGTTTAGGACAGTTAGAGAACCAAGTTTGGGACTCGTATGTCATACCTGTGGTTCATACAAAGTGAATTGACTCAGAGGCTTGGTGCTCTAAGTGTAAAATCTCAGTGGGTTAAAAACACAAAGGTTTATTGTTCATTTGTACCTGTTCGTTGTGGATAAGAGGTATTTCCTGAATTCCAGACTATTACTTATTTCAGTGAGAACCATTCCTTATTGAAATGTTTCATGGAAAGAGAATGAGAGGCACAGATGAGTTCTACACCAGGCAGAGTTTTAGGAGCACCATGATTATTGTGTCAGTGCATGGTGTTTCAGAAGAAACCTGGCTTGGTGTCATAAATTATATTCTTTTTTTTTTTAACTTTTTTTTTAGATTTTATTTATTTATTAGAGGGAGAGAGAGAGACAGTGAGAGAGGGAAAACAAGCAGGGGGAGTGGGAGAGAGAGAAGCAGGCTTCCCATTGAGCAAGCAGTGCATTGCAGGGTTCGTTCCAAGAACCTGAGCCAAAGACAGATGCTTAATGACTGAGCCACCCAGGTGCCCCATCAATTGTATTCTTATAAGCTTCTATTCCAGTCCCATTGTCATTATACTTTTTCTGCATAAGTCACAATAGTTCTTAAGAGAGGGATACGCTGCTCAAGTAATGTCAAGCTCAGCAAAATATGTTCCATGTTTAAAAATCTAACAGTAACAGGCTCCATCTCACAGTTTTCAAGAATTGGAGTTAGCCCAAAGTACTTAGACCTTGGAATTCATGCTGAATTACCATACAAGACTTCCTTAACTGTCAAGTGAAATTCTTTTTTTTTTTTTTATTTTGAGTGTTGTTCAATTTCAGTGTACTTGACTTGAGAGAAGCTCAGTGCAGAGGTGTTATTATTAATGTTGAACATTGAAATGAAGTATTCAAATTTTAGACATCTTTTCTTCCAGGAGTCTTCAACATTGCTATATAATAATCTCCTTTCCAACGGCCAGCTATGCATTAACAGAGTACCATGCATCAGTTACTAATCCCAGGGAGCAGAACATTAGAGTCACCAAGGTAAAACGAACAAAGAAACAAAGAAATACACAAAACACAGGCAAGCACTGAATGGAAGCTCTACTTACATAGAGAAGAGACATAGCAAGATCACCTTCAATCATGGGCATTGGTCTCTGATGACCATTGGGTCTTCTTGGCAACTGTCACAAGGCAATTTGCCTATTTGCCTGGATACACTGTCTGAAGCCCCAGTGCTTCATGATCCTGACCTCTTCCCCATGGAATCTGAAATACTGAAAGCTGGGGGCATGCCTAAGCACCATGGACATATATCCTTTCATAGAACACAAGAGCATACAGTGAACTAGAAACAGGGAAAGATATGCCCACACAAGTCAATAAACTGAGTACAGGCACTGTGTGCTCTTTATCTCTTGGTAAGAATGTGTTCCAGGCCCAATACTTATTTTTATGTAGCTAAGCAGAGGTCAAAATGCTGTGCATATGGAACCGTATTTCCCAAACATACGTGAATACTAAGAGAGTTCTTTTAAGATACACAGAAGACCTCCATTAGAGTAAGACATGTGAATCAGGGTCTGATCCTTCCTCACCGATCTGACAATTTAACTAAATTCCATACCTCAGGTTTTCATTTCTAAAATGAGGATCCTATCCAAACACAAAGAGTTATTGTGAAGACTAGATGTGCTAATTCATGGTAAACTCTTAGAATTATGACTGCCAACATCACTGTTGTTATTATTATTACTATTGTTAATATAAAAAGTGTGGTCACTAGTCTTTCAAATAAAAACTAGAATATCTCAAAAAGATTTATCCTGATCAAATAGAATCTGCTAGAGGATGATTGGTCGTAAACTTCAAGGAGTAAGTAGTTGCAAATTTTATATTACACTATTAGTAGTAGTCATGAATTTATTAATATTGTATTACTAGCTTAAGTTATTTATTTATTTATTCACTACACCCCTATGCTTGTGGTATAGCATCCCCCATGCTATTATATCATCACCTATAAATCCACCACAAATCTTCAGTCTTTGGAGCTAAGAAAGACACAAAAACAAAAAAAGAAATTCCAAATATTATTTCTAAAATTAGTTATTGGTAAACTCATATCCCTATGAGATTTGTAAGCACATTTTGGAAATGAATTTGCCTATCTATATATTTTAATTTTTCTGTTCTCTTCTGTCAAATGAAGACAATAGCTTATAGATAAATCTGGTATTTGGTTGTGACCTATAAATTTGCCTAGATTATTTAATTTTGATTATATTCAGTGATTTGATTTCAAAATGGGAGGAAAAAACTACAACAACTATTATATGCTATTAATGGCTATTCAAAAGTATAATTTAGTAAGCATAGCATATTTCATTAAATTTTAATGAGATTATAAAATATTGACATTGACAAAAAAATTATTTTTAGGGATACCTGGGTGGCTCAGTCATTAAGTGTCTGCCTTCGGCTCAGGTCTTGTTCCCAGGGTCCTGGAATCAAAACCCGCATTGGGCTCCCTGCTTGGTGGGAAGCCTGCTTCTCCCTCTCCCACTCCCCCACTGTGTCTCTCTCTGTCAAATAAGTAAATAAATAAATAAATAAATAAATAAATAAATATTTTTAAAAAGTAACTTCAAGTGATTTTGAATAGTATTGTGAATTAAAAGGACAAAGTATTTTTAAATATAAGAAATGTTTGAGACCAATACAAAATATAACATCTTATTAGACAAAAATATATATAAAATGTAAAATCCTACCATTTTCAATAGGAAATATGGAGAGGACTATCAATACTTTTTTTTTTGTTGATGGGAAAGACAAAAAGAAATATGAGTCAGAAAGAAGCAAAGTCTCTGTGTCAAATAAATAAAATCTTTAAAAAAAAAAAAAAAGAAAGAAAGAAGCAAAGTGTGAGGAATATTTTATAGTGGAGTGCAATGTGATTTTTGAATAACTGAGTTGCAATGCAGAAGACAATGTGAAGATGAAGTGACTCATTGTCCCATTGTATATTGAAGCATAACTGAGTTCTATAATGATCTTCACGTAATAGAGGCTAAATTAGTTATCATCTGAGGAGTCCCTGAATTGTCAGGAGAAATTCAGTAAAAGAGGTTTTTTTTTGGTTTGTTTTTTGTTTGTTTGTTTGTTTTTAACCTTTCAAAAGCAAACCCAGGTCTTTCAGTGTGGAGTGCTTATATGGCAATCAAGTGAAGAGCTGGAGACTCCTCAAAGAATAACTGCTGGGAAACTAACTCACTCAGAATTTATAAAACTTATCTAGAAGCTTGGTGAAATTTAAAGTCAAACAGTAAATTACAGTTTAGAATGTTGAGCCATAAAAGAAGAGATGTTGGTAGACATCATAAAGTACCCAATCATTCTCATTCCTAAGGACATTGATGGCCAGGATCAGACCAAGAAGCCAAGGTCATTTGACTTCAATCTGGGAGAATCACCGGTCAATCAAAGCTGTACAGAAACGTTCATCCATCATCCAGGGTCAGTAAATCCAGCCCCCAAGGGAGAAAATATTTCATACTTAGCAAATATTTACTCAAAACTAAATATTTGTGGTGGTAGAGAAAAGCTTTAATCTTAGGGACACTGAAATTTTATTTTAACTAAAAAAAAGCTATTAGGTAATAGGTAATTTTTTTTTCCAGTGTAGGTATAATATCTAGAAAAGTCAGATTCTATCCTAAGAAAGAATGGGTTATTTTGTAAGTAATTAATGGGCTCTTAAAGTTTGATGTTTTCTGTTTTATAAAATTTTAGAAAATATGCAAAATTCTCTGTCCTAGGGAACTTACTTGTTTAAAGACTGTGAGGAAAAAAAAACGCAAAAAAAAAAGTCTATGAAATTAACATGAGGGTGCTGCAAAGTGAAGTTCGAGAAAAGGTTTTTTTGTTTTTTAACATTTTATTTATCTATTTGACAGAGAGAGAGATTACAAGTAGGCAGAGAAGCAGGCAGAGAGAAGAGGAAGCAGGCTCCCCGCCGAGCAGAGATCCTGATGTGGGGCTTGATCCCAGGACCCTGAGATCATGACCCAAGCCAAAGGCAAAGGCTTTAACCCACTAAGCCACCCAGGTGCCCCGAGAAAAGGTTTGTTATTTAAAGACTTGAAATTTATTTTAAAAACAATAACATATAACAATGACTTTCTCTTCCTAGAATTTCATTCTAAATATGGAGAATGCTTGGATTGGGAGTGAGAAAAATAGGAGGCTATTCTGGTAAGCAAGAAATTAGGGGCTTGGAACAGTAAGTATGGAGAATTAGAAAGGAGGGTAATTGACACACAAGAAAAACCATTTCAGCACGTCAGTACTTCTTAGCTGAGCATGGAAATTGAGGCAATATATTTTGTTAAACACAAAGTGATTCTTTTAAAGACAAAACCTGAACAATATTAAGCACAATCCATACATTTCCAATAAGCAATCAAACATAAATCACACTTTAATAGAGACATCAGGAGAAAAGATAAAATGAAGCAATAAGGCAAATGATAGAACAAAATCATTAAACAAACAACGAAACTTAAGTGCAAACTAATAAGACATGTATGAACATGGATTTGCAAGAAGAAGCTGTGATGAGCAAGCACTGATAAACAATCTGGAACAGCTGTCGGTACTTGTACCCAGTTACTTCTCCATTTACAAATCCTGTGATTACATTAGGTCTGCCATAATAATCCAGGATGATCGGGCGCCTGGGTGGCTCAGTGGGTTAGAGCCACTGCCTTCGGCTCAGGTCATGATCCCGGGGTCCTGGGATCGAGGCCCACATCGGGCTCTCTGCTCAGCGGGGAGCCTGCTTCCTCCTCTCTCCTCTCTCTCTGCCTGCCTCTCTGCCTACTTGTGGTCTCTCTCTCTGTGTCAAATGAATAAATAAAAAAATCTTTAAAAAAAAAATAATCCAGGATGATCATCATATTTTAAAGATTAGCACTATTAATTCCATCTGCAATTTTAATTTTCCCTCACCATATAATATAATATTCACAAATTCTGGGGAGTAGGAAATGGGCATCGCTGGGTGGAGGGGGTCAGTAAGTGATGGTATTATGCTGCCTGCTACAATTATTTAGGATAGGTAAAACAGGTATGTTTTATTTGAAGAAACAAAGCAGTGGAAATGGAGAAACTGATTTTCTTTTAAATTAACAGTTAATTGAATGAGATAAAATTTAAGAACAGAGACTCAGGGCTTATTTTTGCAAAGAAGAGAATCTATTCCTTAAAGATCTCTTACCTATATTTAGAGAACATATTAAATATTATCAATTACCCTGAATAAAACATTTTATTTTCTGCTCCAGTCATAAATAACCATTAATTATTGAGCACTTATTTGGATAATTGTCAAAATAATTGATTAATGAACATTCACTTTTTTAATTTTTAAAAAGATTTTATTTATTTATTTTAATTTTTTATTATGTTCAGTTAGACATTTACTTTTTTAGGCTAAGTACTGTGAGTAAAAAGATAAGTCATAAAAATTTGCTTTAAGAAATTTACAAGTTTATAGAAATATTATTTAGTTAAAATAAATATGCAAAATCCCATAAAGAAGAAATCTTAATTCTATTGAAAATACACAACAGCCACAACTCTAAATTCCTAGCCTTTCAAGAAAGGAAATACATGTCAGTTGCTATATTCAGTTTAATCCATTGTAAGGCACTCATTGTAATTCCTTGTACACTGCATCTATGACAGAAAATAATGTGTGTTTCAGGGGAAACCTGCTAGGCTCCACCATCATACACTAAATGGCACAAACGAAGACGGCATGCTAGACCCTATAATGGTTCATATTAGAATGTCCATACCCTAATCCCTGATGCCTGTGAATATATGTGTTACGTGGATAAAGGAACTTTGTAGATTTAAAATAATAGAGCTTTAAATACAGGGACAACCCCAGATTAAACAGGTGAGCTCTTAAAGGCAGAGGACTGTCTTAGCCTGGAGACATAAGACATGGAAAAAAGTGGAGTCAGAGAGGTTCCATATGTGGAAAGAATTTGAAGTATGTTGCTGGATCTGAAATATTGGTCAACGTATAAGGACTGGAGAGAGGTTTGTAGAGCTAAGGGAAGCCATCAGGTTACACCAAGGAAGCAGGGAGCTTATTTCCATAGCTTCAAGGAACCAGATTTCTGCCTAAATAAGCACTGAAGTGAATTGTTGCTAGATCGTCTCCCTACCAACCCAGCCAGACAATGCCTTGATTATGGTGCTGTGAATTAGCAAAAAGAAAAATTAGGCCAAACTAGATTTCTGGCTGACAGAGCTATAACACAGTAAATTTGTGTTGCTGTAAACTTCTGAGGTTTAAAGAATAACATCTTGAAATAAAAATAAATTGAGTTAAATAAAATACATAAATCGAAACATACTAAATAGAAGTATAACCATCAAATGGAGTAATACCCAACAATAAAAAAGAACCATCTACTGATGCAGACAACAAAAGAGGTTAATTTCAACAACATCATGCTGAGTGAAAGAGGCAGAAACAAAAGTACATACTGTGTAACTCCATTTATAAGAAATTCTAGAATGTGCAGAAATTATCTGTGGTGATATAAAACAGATTGCAGGTTGCCAGCAGTAGGGAAAGGAGTGAGTTTGACTACAAAAGGGCATAAGCAACTACTTTGAAGTGAAAGAAATACTCCATATCTTGACTGTGGTTCTGGTTACATGGGTGGATAGATATTTTTAACTCACAAAATGTACAACTAAAATATGTATGCATGTTATACGTAGGGGTTTCTCTATTTTTTTTTTCACTCCCCAAATCCCTCTCCACAGAACAAAAAGAATATCTAGTCTAAATTATAAGTTAAATCATCTTAATTCGTGCTTTAAAAGTATTCAGTGTCTTGTCTCTCAATTTGGCTGCCAAATACATAGGAAAAATGCTTATGTTTTAATCTTCTCCCTCATTTCTTTTGTCCCTTCACTGCATATATCATGGCTTGTATTTACATCTTTCTTTATTAACCTTAACTGCAGTGTACTTCACAGTAAATTCAGTGAGTCAGAGCATTGTTTCTGCATTTTTCTCAGCAATATATATTCAGTGCTTAACACATTACCTAGCATACACTTTTCAAAATTCAGTTGATTTAATCAAGAAAAGGATAAATGGGCACCTGGGTGGCTCAGTGGGTTAAAGCCTCTGCTTTTGGCTCAGGTCATGATCTCAGGGTCCTGGATCAAGGCCCGCATCAGGCTCCCTGCTCGGCGGGGAGCCTGCTTCCTCCTCTCTCTCTCTCTGCCTGCCTCTCTGCCTACTTGTGATCTGATCTCTCTGTGTGACAAATAAATAAATAAAATCTTAAAAAAAAAAGAGAGAAGGATAAATGAAAAAAATGAACAAATTGACATAAGGAAATTATATCTATTATTTTAATTATTCTCAATTTTGCTTTGTTTTTTTAAGGTATCTTTTTTTTTTTTTTTTTTAAGAGTGAGAGAGCCTGGAGGAGTGCATGCAAGCACAGGAGTAGGGTGGGGGGAGGGGCAGAAGGAGAGGGAGAGAATCTTAAGCAGGTTCCATGCTCCTTATGGAGCCCAATGCTGGGCTCAGTTTCAGGACCCTGAGATCACGACCTGAACCAAAGTCAGGAGTTGGATCCTCAACCCAACTGTGCCATGCAGGTGCCCCTAAGCTATCATCTTATGTATAATTTATCTGTGTAAGTAATAAGCACCTTTTGGGCAGAAGTGATATCATATGCCTTTACCTTTTTGTTTTTCAATGTAGAAATTAATTATGAATCTCAAGTGATTCATCACCAAGGAAATTGGAAAGTGATAAAATTAACCTAATTATTTTAAAGAACATGAGTATCCTTGTTATGCCTTAAATACTGGGGCAGTGAAGTGTTGTCTGCTAGTGTTACAAGAATGTAACTTTTAGAAATATTTTTTAAATTCTTAGAGAAAGGAAAGAAAAAAAATCTGCCTAAATTTTTATCAGTCATATGCTTTTTTTATTATGCTTGTAAGGGCTGTTTAATTAGTTGCCTTAAAGGATTTTATATATTATATTTTTTACATTACATTTACATCGTCAAATGTTCAAGATATCTTGTTTATATATATATATATACTAAGTTTCATTAACACCTACCTTCAAGTGTAAGGTATTCATGCATTAGGTAATGGTAATATTCCCTGAAGAATCTTAGCGATTATGCAGACACTGATAATGACTATAATGTTCTTTTGACAAGGAAATGTCATACCATAAATGTGTCATTTAGAATTCTACATTGAATAAGGTCATCACTGAGAGAGAATTTTTGTTTCCCTTTTTAGAAAATGACCTCATAAATGTCTTCAAGTTTCTATGTACTGATATAAATGGCACTTCTTACTAAAACATGAACTTTTAGTAGGTCATTCATGAGCCATCCTGCAAAGTAGGAGCTCTGGACACCATGGACATAGGGGCCAACACTTTCCCAGGAGAAAACAATCATAACAAGGCAAAAATATTAATCAGAAAAGGCCTTAAGAGTGTGCATATAGTGTGGTACCAATCTATTATTTTAAAAGTATTTGTTGAGTCCTTAGTATGATCCAGGAATGACTTTAGGTACAGAAGACTTTTTTTTTTTTTTTTTTTTTTTTTGGTAAAGCCAACTATAAGAAAAGAATTAGTTACCATTAGAATAAATGATGTAAAGAAGAAATGGGATATTTTTTTAAAAACATACCTAAGATAGCCTTAGGGAAGATACGACAAGTTTGTAAAGAGACTCTTACTGGAAAGTACTATTGTAACCTGCATTCTACATGATGAATATAAATGATGTATGTGGAGATAAGGGGTGGGATGGGTGGTGTCATGTGAAAGTCATGAAGCAGTGCCTAAAAAAAATCAGAGATATTGAAAGTACCAGATCATCTCGATTTAAATTAAATAAATGGATTATTGGAGTCCTCTAACTTTTGACATATTCTATGTACACTTTTATTAATAATAACTTGAGTCAATATAGTGCAAGTTTGAAACAGTGATAGCTGAACTCTGTTGTTCTAAGATTCCACTTTGAAGGTTTTATTACAAAAAAATTCTTCAGCTCATCTACTTATGATTTTTTACTATAACACTCCCAAGGTAGAACTTGCATAGGGTAAAATGCATCCTTTTTAAGAGCACTATTTTATAATCTTTAACAAGTATTCATACTTAGGTAAACAGTGCTGCACTCACAGTATATTCATCACTAGTGAAGCTTCCCTCCTGCTCTGTGATTTTATGAGTCCATGGGAGGCAATTCTCTGTGGGACTCTTACATTTCTTCATATCATACAAGTGAGATATTGACTGTCCTTTGTTCCAGATTAAATTTTCAAAGATGTTTTTAGAGCAAACAGCCATGGAACAAAGAAAGAGTGTCTCTCTCCAGAGTAAATGGCAGGTGGTTTCTGTCCCAGTATAATGAAGGTAATGTGTTCCACCAGGGGAAAGGACGGTCATGTATATTTCCCATTATAAAGATTCAAGTTCCCTAAGCTTAGTCTCCCTCTCTTATAACAAATGAGTGTCTGCAGGTGCCATCTGACCCATCTCTTACAGCTGTGTGGGAATCCAGGCTCAGGAAACCAGGCTAAAATACTCCACTTACTGCTATGCAAATATGGCAAATAAAAAAGTGAACTTCACCTCTGACCCTCTTTCTCCTACCAGTATTCATGAGACTACAGCAGGCTGAATTGTGCATGTGTAAGTAGGTAAAGTTTCATATCTTTCACAGTCTTTGACAGTTTGGTGATAAGGACAGGATGCTGAAAGAAATATGGCTTTCCAGAAAATCAAGTTTGAGGGCCTTCTAGACCAATTATTGGGATTTGAGAGAAAGTCAGGGAACAGGTAGTGAACATACTGATCAAGTTGTATACTCAACCAGGCAATACACTGTCCTTGAATTTGTTGTTTTCTGGTGAGCAAGAACTGGGGAAATGGATGTGGCCGATTATTGGAAGAAAGTTCAACACAAATGTTGCAAAATGTCACTTTGATTCTGTTTACTCTCCTTGGGGTCTGAGGCCTTTCTTGATAGTTTGATTGGGAAGAGTCCTATGTAGAAAAATGCTGGTCAGACATGAATTGCTCCCTAACTTCTTCTTGGTCCCCACCCAGGTGGTTGAACAAAATTAATATAGGATCTCATAGGAAGAAAGGAAAGTCACAGACTTGACAAGGACTTAAAACATGTAGGGATATAAGAGATTCAGTATGTTAATTTCATACCCCTCTGTGGCTAGGGAGAAAGGCTAATAGAACTGAAGGATTACAGTGGATTATCTCCTACTGAATTAATTTGTTTCTATTATAATTCTGATTGTTCTGGACACTGTGATTATAACTGAACTATTAAAAAAAATGGAAGGTACTTGGCTTTTTTAGACATTGTCTGCCAGGAATGGTCAGCAATCCCTGTGCCAACAGATGAAAGATTACTCCAAACTTTGAAACTTTGCTGTGAAAGAGAGAAGCAGGCAAGGGAGGTCAATGCTCAGAGAAGACCCTTTGCTCTTCTTGGCTCCTGCTTTTATTGGTCCTTCAGGATAACCACAAATCCTTACCACTGTTTCTCAAGCATGTGATGTGTGACAAGGGGTCTTACTGAAATTAGGAGGCTCTGTTTATAGGAAAGATGATATGCTAATCTGTATGGTCTACTCAACATAGTCTAAGGAACAATGCATACATCTCTTCAATCGCAGGGTGGCTGTGTGGGCTAAGAAAGCTTCTGGAAGGCATCTCCCCGGGGGCATTCCAACAGCAGAGTGGTCCTGCAAGCCTTCTTGGCATTCCAAAGGCCCATACCCTTCTTTGAAACCTTCCCTGCCCTCCAGGGGCGTCTGTATTACATTTTAGCAATCCAGGTATTATGGCTGATTTCATGCTCTACATTAACCCCAACAATTGCCAACATCTTTGTCATATCCCTAGCAATAGAAGATGACGATCAGCTTGCATTTACTTGGCAAGATACCTCATATAATATTCTGGGTGGAACAGAATTTAGCATGTGACTCTACACTCTAATATCCAAAATACTCAAATATAACTAACTGGGTTCACAGTTGGAAAGGGAGGTTACTATGGTTGTATGGGTTGTTTCTTTTGGCTAATTGGATATAATTTTGTTGTTGCTTTGACATCTGAATGTGTCGTAGGCACTTCACTGTTCTTGACAGTTCTCTTACTATCTTTCTAGGTAGGGGATATATTAAAAAGGAGTCTGAATTTAGGTATCAGTATTTTTTTAAATGTATTTTTTACATTTCTTTACATTTTTTACATTTTAAGTGTATTTTTTATGTATTATTGCCACTCTGTTCTTATCCGCTAACTCTACAGTCCTATTGCAAAGTAAAAGATTTTATCTCCCATTTCTTCCTATATTTTAGTAAGCAGGAAAATTTCAAAGGGGTATTGAACAAAGTCACATAGGTAGTTGGGAAGGGAACACTGAGAATAATAACTGCATATTTTCATATTTTGTGGTTTGTGGGTTTTTTTTTTTAAGATTTTATTTATTTATTTTAGAGAGAGAGAGAGAGTGAGCAGGGCGAGTGGGAAAGGCAGAAGCAGGCTCCCCACTGAGCAAGGAGCCTGATATGGGGCTTGATCCTAGGACCCTGGCATCATGATCTAAGCAGAAGGCAGAAGCTTAACCGACTGAGCCACCCAGGCACCCCGTTTTGTGGGTTTTAATCATAATTGCCATGAGGGGCAGAACAGTGGCCTCCCTAAAATGCCCACCTCTAATCCCTGGAACCTGTGAATATGTTATTAGGAGAATTAAGTTAACAGATGGAAGTTAGTCTGCTGTCAACTGACCTTAAAATAAGTAAAATATCCTGAATTACCCTGGTTGATCCAATGGAACAAAAGGAGTTCTTAAATGTGGAAGAGGGTAACAGGAAAATGCAATAGGGAAAAGACTTGATTGGCTGGCCGTTGCTGACTTTGAAGCTGGAAGCAGGCATGGATGTGGGCAGCCTGAAAAAGCTGGGAAGGCAAGTAGATAGATTCACCTTTAGGCCTTCAGAAAGGAGTGCAGCCCTGCCAACACGTTGGTTACAGCCTAGAAAAGTCCATTTTAGATGTGTGACTTTTCAGAACTGTAAAGTAATATACACATGTTGTTTTAAGACACTAAGTTTGTAATAATTCATTACAGAAGCAATAGGAAGCCAAAACACACTCTTACATGAAGGTTATAGCCTTCAAATCCAATCTGCGAACTTCAGTATCTACAAAGTTATGGTTAAATAAAACTTACCTTTAAACATATTAATTAAGCTGTTTGTGTGTGTGTGTGTGTGTATGTGTTCACGTGTGTGCATTAGGTGGATCATTTGGGTTGCGTGTATAATTTATTTTGAAGCTATTTTAATATTGCAGTTAATGATTTTTCTATAGCATACCTGTAGAAATAGAAAGAAGTCTATGTAACTATTATATATCTAGACATAGTATTAGTATGACTAGTGAATTTTAGATAGTCTTTCCAAGTCCTGTTATCTAATGGCAATGAAGCAAGTGTGAGAGAGTGAAGTATCAAGGATATTTCCTAGGCAACGGGCTTGAACACCTACTGATGGAGATTCAATACAGAGACAAAAGACTAACCTTTTAATCGAAATAGCTTAAGAACTGGGTAATTTAGTAATAGTAATTCAATATCTTATTTAAAATTGGCATGAATTAAATGTACAAAGGTCATAAACCCATATTAGACTGTTTGGGGCTTTGGGTTTCCTTGATGGAAAACAAAAACACTGCACCTAAACTCGCGTTAAGTGGCGTTAACTAAGGAGATGAGATCTAGGTGAGATGGATGTAGAAATCTGATCAAATCATGAATATAAGGGATCTCTGTCCTTACTCACTTGGGTAAATATACCCTATTAGAAAAATATTCCAGATCATTTGAGGATGAATATTATGGCCTCAAATCATTAAAATCACCATTGCATTTAGACTAATTCAGGAAAATATTCAAGGTATAGAGAAACAGGTACTGAGCTGACTGAAAGATTTTCAGTTATGCAACTAATAACTAAGGGAGTATAAGAAACATTCTAAATACTGCTTTTCTTATCTATAAAGTGAGAAATAAGCTAGATTACCTGTAAAGGCCTTTAAGCTCTGCCACACATTTTAGCAGTGGCTATCTCATTTAGGGCCATAAAAATAAGCCATGTCCTGGGATTATGTAAATCACTTCTAAGATCTCTTATATAAATGGGAGAACTAATACTAAAGGACTTCTAAAAATGGTCATTTTCATTTTAATTAGTAAAAACATACAAGTAAAAATTAGCTTGAAAAATATCTATTTATTCCAGTTTTCACTTTTTTCCCCTGAAGTGTTTTTTAAACTATAAAATTATAATACAAATTAAGATTCATTTTCAAAGCATCCATCCTCACTTGGCATTGCCTTTCATCTGAGGATCTCAGAGCATTTCACATCTTTTCATGATTTGCCAGAGGCTGACAATGAATCCACTCTCTACTCACTTTTGTGAAACCTTCTGCTCCCTTTTGAATGAACACTCAACTTTACTACTGTGGGGCAAAATTCCTGACCTGTTATTCTAAAAACAAAGCATTCAGTTACTCAGCAGTTACTGTCCTAATAGTTTTACTGTCCCAGCTCGTTAGGAACATATCTAAAGTAAAAAAATTACCTTTGTAACATGATTTATAAAAATTCTAATAATCAAACACTGAATTAAATGGAAGACTGTGATTATTTCTTTATTCTTTTCCTTAGGGCTCTTTTATTATTTTCCAATAGTCAGTAATTTTTTATAATCATTATCATTTATATTGATATCTTTTTTTTTTGATATGTGAGTAGTAACTTTTTTTTTTTAATGTCCTTGGAGCGGTTCTTATTGCTCTTTGGCCTGAGATGTTTATTAAGACCAATTCAACCTTTATACATATAAAATTAATTCACTGGGGTAGAAAAATACTGAGATTCAACTTTTCTTTTGCTTTTCCAGTTGTAACCCCAGGAAAGCACAGAAGCATATATTTTGCTACCTTCTTGTTTTTGTATTTTAACATGCTTTTCAAAGTCTAGCTGGGAAACAACAGTAGCTAGAATTTTGACACATATTAAGTACTTGACTCAGTTATTATTTATTGTTACTCACGATATACATGTGATGTGATATGCTCTAACATAATATATTAGAAATATTCATATGAATAGGATATTCCCTATTCATAAACAATTGATATTATGAGGTAGGAAAGGAAAAATGGTGGTATAGTATTTTATCATACAAAATCATTGTCCAAGAAAAATATTTCCTTTTACAAGAATGGGAAAAATAGTAAAAGCAATAGTAGTGCGTATATAATCATAGTCATCGTAAGAGCTCCATGTCACTACTTAGCATGAATTTGCTTATTAATTTCACCCATGATAAAGGAATTTAATTAGGAATTAGAATTGTGGATTCTTTTTATTTCTGAGCTGAGAACTCAGAAAATCCAGTAAATCTGAGTCTTAATGAAGCCTAATTTTAAAACTGGATATCAATAATCTCACAAATTTACATGGCTTTCATGAGAAATACTGACTTTGGTGTGCAAGTATTTCACACACTGTAAGGTAATATAAAAATTTAAAAAGCTCTAGTAGAGTCATTAACAAAAATTTATGGAAACTTCTATTAGATTCAAATATGAACCAGGGAGCCACAAAAGGAGGGAGGGGTATAAGAACAGATTATATCTGTTATACATACATAACTGACGTTATGCAATGGGAAATTCTCTGCAAATGTTTATATAGACTACATGCCTTTGTTAAATTCTATATAAAAGATGTGATGAAAATGTTTTTCTTCTATAAGTCAGGAAAGTCACATTGTAAAACATGTAGAAGAGAGAATGGAGAGAAGCTGAAGTTGAAGGAAATGGGTTTCAGAGAGAAGCTGAAGAGATCAAGGGCTGAAGAAGAGATATCTAAGAGGCTAAGCTGAGACAAGTCCTTCAAGTCCAGCAGGGAAGTCCAGGCTTTCTGGGGCAGTGAACTGGTCTCAGGATGAGAGCCTGGGGCTGATGTAGTGAGTGGAAGGTGGCCTTCAGATACCTTGTGTGTTCTTGTGTCCAGACATCAGCTACAGACACAGTTGTCTTCAATCGCTTCATAAACAAGATCACTCCATATCATGAGGACCCCACTGAACACTGTTAAAAGAAGCTTCTTAAAAAAAAGTAGTTAGTATCTATAACTAATATAAAATAGCATATGCATGTGTGTATTACCCTGTTTCTATCATTTACTGTGTGCCAGATAATGAGTGTTGTATTCATGTTATCTGATTAAATCCTAATAGCATGGTAATAAGGAAACCATTATTATTTTCATTTTAGACAGGGGGATAAAAAAAACTTTGAGGGGCACCTGGATGGCTCAGTCGGTTAAGTATGTAACTTTTGATTTTGGCTCAGGTCAATTGTTTAATAGATTGGTAAGAATTATGCATTATCTGAATCAATAATTTTTATGTAGGGGACTAGAATTCAGGAGTTTTTTGTCTGCATCTTACTAGAAGTTATTTTTTTCCCACAAAATGTCAATGTTATAGAACTCTTGACACTCAATGGAAATCCCAGAGGAAAAAAGTGGCAACTTTTAGATACATTACACACTGATACATTTCTTCAATCCCAACACATATTTAGCTGTAAAGTAAGCACAGCAACAACAAAAAAGACAATGACTCAAAGTGCGAATGTTGAACATTTTTTAATGAAGTAACTGTGGATTCATGTAATTGTTTTTTACACTTTGGAAAAATGGAGAAAGCCTTCCAGATGGTAAAGGGTATGAACAGTAAGAGGCATTTAGTTTGCAGTGTATGGTGCA
This sequence comes from Ailurus styani, assembly GCA_002007465.1. Taxonomy (NCBI): domain Eukaryota; kingdom Metazoa; phylum Chordata; class Mammalia; order Carnivora; family Ailuridae; genus Ailurus; species Ailurus styani. Next base: position 3,031,737 of record LNAC01000133.1, read on the forward strand.
AGAACAGGAGGTGAAATGCGCGAGAAAAGAAACTTTACCTTTGATAACATGGGACATAGAGTATCTCCAAGACTTTAATCTCTCAAATTAAAGGAGATTAAAATGTAATAAAATAAATAAAGCATATTCTATTGTATAACATAAATCTATTTGTATTTTATATATTCTCATCAATCTTTCCTATTTCTACTAATTTATTTTCTATACTGTTTTATTTGAGTATAGTTGTCCTGCAATGTTACATTATTTTCAGATGTACAACATAGTGTTTCAACTTCTCTATATGCTATGCTATGCTCATCACAATTGTAGCTACCATCTGCACCATACATCACTATTACAATATCATTGACTATATTCCCTCTGCAGTGCTTTTCACTCCCATGACTAATTCATGCTACTGATTTCTGGAATATTTCTTGAAATGTTCCTGTTTTCCTTATTTCCTATCCCAATTCAGTCTTTCACTCTATCCTAGCATGACCTGACAGGGTGCTATTAAACGGGAACTTGGGATTTAAAGCAGCCATGCCTATATAAGTTCTTTACTCTGTCTTTATTTCTGTACATCCCCAGAAAGAAAACTTTGAGCTACACATCTGAAAACATTGCTTATGGTGGCAGTATATCTTGGACAAATCAAATATTATAGTTTACATTAAAGCTCTTCCTATAAATTTACTTAGAAGTGGCTGACATAAATATAAGGGGATTTACTAAATAAGTACATTTCTCACTCAGCATATATGAACTCAAAGAAATATTAAAGGCATTGTGTATCTGTTCCATATAGAAGAATCTAAGTCCTTTTCCCCAAAGATAATAGAACCACATCTCTTAGATATAGACTTTCCTCTCCAATTACATCACAGGGTTTGCTTCAAAGAATGTAAATTACCAAGAGGGACCTGACTTTCTCCAAGAAAAAATAACTCAGTCACACATACTATCCTTATTAAATAATAAAAGATTAATCAAATGATTAAATTAAGGTCAAAATACTTTTAACATATGTAGTAAAAATTAATTCTAAAATATTTGAAATCTTGAATGTGTGAACTTACACAATTTTATTTACAACCATTTATTTAGTATACACACACCTACAAATTTTATTTTATTTTATTTTATTTTATTTTTTTTAAGATTTTATTTATTTATTTGACACAGAGAGAGAGATTACAAGTAGGCAGAGAGGCAGGCAGAGAGACAGGGAGAGGAGGAAGCAGGCTCCCTGCTGAACAGAGCCCGATGCGGGCCTCGATCCCAGGACGCTGAGATCATGACCTGAGCCGAAAGCAGAGGCTTTAACCCACTGAGCCACCCAGGCGCCCCACACCTACAAATTTTAAAGAGAATTTTCAGAGCATCCATTTATGAAATGGATTACAAGAAATCAAAGTTCTTTTGAAATCAGTGAAAAATGATTACAATTAAATTTGCTACAGGAGCAGGAAGATAGTAGCTGAGTAGGAGGACCCTAGGCTTGCCTTGTCCAATGAACACAACTAGATAACAATCGAGTCATCCTAAATACCCCAGAAATTGACCTGAAGACTGAAAGAACAAATTCAACAGAAGGGAGAGAAGAGGCCACGCTGATGAAGGTAGAAAGCATGGAGAAACAGATAGTGGTTTCTGCAGAGGGGAGGGAACCATGGTCCTAAAGAAGGGCAAGAGAGAGGAGCACACAGGGACAACACAAGGAGGATGTTTCTCCAAAGCCATTGGCTTGAAAATGGCTGAGTTTTGTGAGTTCTTGCAACCAAGGGGCTTAAAGACTAGAGTTCTGAAGGTCAGCAGGCTTCCCAGGGATAGTGCTCAGAGGGTACTGCACTGCTCCTAGAGCGAAGTCAGGCTCTCCAGGAACAAAGAAGGTGGCCACCACCATTTCCGTCCCCCATTCCTCAGCATAAACACAGAGCCACCTGCAGGAAGAGCAGCACTGACCCAGCTGCCTAAATTACTTGCAACATTCAACACACACCTGCATGCCTGTGGAACTGTCCTTCTTAGACAGCTTGCCTCAGTTCCAGGACAGCAGGGTCTACCCACAGAAGACCAGCACAAATGTTATACCCACACTGGGTTTCTGGACCACAGAGTTCTGTAGGACCTCAGTTTCAGTGGAGGCGGTGATGACTCATTTCACAAACAGACCAGAGTGCAATTACTTAAAACTCACCACATTCAAGCCAGGAATTAAACACTAAATTAAACAGGAAAGGAGAACCTCTGCAGATGACTGATCTGAAGGATAGAGCAGCCAAAACACAACAGCAGAGCCCACACAGCACACACTGTGGACATTCTCTGAAGTACCAGGTCCTGGACATTACATAGCCTCTCCTGCATGAGGCCATTACATTCAGGAGCAGGAGACATAACAAGATTTTCTAACACAGAGAAGAAGAAAAAGACTTAGACAAAATGCCAAGATGGAGGAATTCATCTCAAATGAAACAAGAAAAGGTCCAGAGATCTAATCAAAACAGATGTAAATAATAAACTGATGGAGAATTTAAAGCAAAAATCATGAGGATACTCATGATGTTTGAGAAAAGAAAGGAAGACTTCAGGGAGGCCCTTACCACAGAGATAAAAGAGCTAAAAAACAATCAGAAATGAGAAATATAATAACTGAGATTCAGAATAGACCAGATGTAATGAACATGAGGATAGAAGAAGTAGAGGAAGGAAAAATGATATAGAAGATAAAATAATGGAAAATAATGAAACTGAACAAAAGAGAGAAAAAAGAATTATAGAACATGAGAATAGACTTAGGGAACTCAGTGACTCCACCAAATGCAATAACATTCATATCATAGGAATCCCAGACGAAAAAGAGAGAAAAGGGAGCAGAAAATTTCCTTGAATAAATGATAGCTGAAAACTTCCCTAATTTGGGGAAGGAAACAGACATCCAGACTAAGGACAAAGAAATTTATCCTAAATGAAAGAGCAAGATAAGGCCATGACAGGAGATCTACGTGAAACAGTTATAAGCAACATGCCTGACAGAGAATTTAAAGCAAAGATCATAAGGATAGTCACTGGGCAACTGAGAAAGAATAGAAATCATCAGTGAGACCCTTACCACAGAGATAAAAAAGTTAAAAAACAATCAGTCTGTGATGAAGCGTGTAATAAATGAGGTTAGAAACATGCTTGATGCAATGAACAGAAGGCTTGAAGAAGAAAAAAAAATTAATGACTTGGGAGACAAAGTAATAGAAAGCAATGAAGCTGCACGAAAGAAAGAAAGAAGAATTATACAAAATGAGAATAGTCTTAGGGAACTCAGTGACTATTAGACATTAGACATAATAACATTCATATTGTAGGACTCTTAGAAGAAGAGAGAAAAGGGAGCAAGAAATTTATTTAAAGAAAATAGCTGAAAACTTCCTGAACCCAGGGAAGGAAACAAACATCCAGATCCAGGAGGCACAGAGAACTCCCATCAAAATCAACAAAAGCAGGCCAACACCGAGACGTATTAAAACTAAATTTGCAAAATGTAGTGATAAAGAAAAATTCTTAAAAACAGCGAGACAAAAGAAGTAATTAACTCATAAGGGAAAACCCATAAGGCTGGGAGATTTTCAACAGAAACTTGGCCAGCCAGAAGGGAGGGGCATGATATATCCAAAGTGTTGAATGGGAAAAAGCTGCAGCCAAGAATACTCTATTTAGCAAGGCTATCAGTCAGAGTAGAAAGAAAGATAAAGAGTTTCCCAGACAAACAAAAAATAAAGGAGTTGGTTACCACTAAACCAATCCTGGAAGAAATATTAAAAAGGGCTCTTTGAGTAGAAAGGAGAGACCAGAAGTGACCTTACAGAGGCAGGAAACAAACAAGTAGTAAATATAAATATCTGTAAAATTAAGTCAAGGAACTCACACACACAAAAAGGATATAAAATATAATTATATATACCTAAAACATGGGGAGGAGAGGAGAAAAGGATAGGTTCAACCTCAAATGGCCATCAATTAATATAGGCTACTATTTGCAGAAGAGGTCATATACAAACCTAATGACAACCATATATAAAATAACACTAATAAACATGTAAAGAATAAAAAGAAATCTAAATATATCACTAAAGGAAATCATCAAACCACGAAAGAGAGAAAAACAAGAAAGGATTAGAGAAAACCTCCAAGAAACATGCACAAAACAAGTAATAAAATGGCAATAAATACATATCTATCAAAAATTACTTGGAATGTAAATGGACTAAATGTTCTTATCAAAAGATATAGGGTGTCAGAATGGATGAAAAACAAGACCCATCTATATGCTGCTTTTAAGAGAGTCACTTTAGACCTAAGGGCACCTGCAGACTGGAAGAGAGGGAATGGAGAAACATTTTATCATGCAGATGGATGTTAAAAGAAAGCTTGAGTAGCAATATTTGTATTGGACAAAACAGACTTTAAAACAAAGACTGTAAGGGCAGAGACAAAAAAGGGCACAATATAATAATAAAGGGGACAATCCAACAAGAAAATATGACAATTGTAAACATTCATGGACCCAACATGGTAGCACCCAAATATATAAAACAATTAATAACAAACATAATGGAACTAATTGTAGTAACACAATAATAGCAGGGGACTTTACCACCCAACTTAAATCAATGGACAGATCATCTAAGCAGAAAATAAACAAGAAAACAGAGGCTTTAAATGACACACTGGACCACATGGGCTTAACAGAAATATACAGAACATTTCATTCTAAAAATAGCAAAACACAATTCTTTTCAAGTGCACATGGACCATTCGCCAGAATAGATCATATACTAGGTCACAAAAAAGGCCTCAACAAATACAAAAAAGTCATACCATACATCTTTTCTGACCATAACACTAGAAGTCAACTGCAAGAAAAAATCTAGAAAGACCACTAATACATGGAGGTTAAAGAACATCCTACTGAATGATGAATGGAAATAAAGGAGGAAATTTTTTTTTTAAGATTTTATTTATTTATTTCACAGAGGGAGAGAGATCACAAGGAGGCAGAGAGGCAGGCAGAGAGAGAGGGGGAAGCAGGCTCCCTGCTGAGCAGAGAGCCCGATGTGGGCCTCAATCCCAGGACCCTGAGATCATGACCTGAGCTGATAGCAGAGGCTTTAACCCACTGAGCCACCCAGGCGCCCAAGGAGGAAATTTTTTAAAAAATATATGGAAACAAATGAAAATGAAAACACCATGGTCCAAAACCTTTGGAATGTAGCAAAACTGGTCCTACGATGGAAGCATATGGCAATACAGGCCTATCTCGAGATAGAAAGAAGAAAAGAAGCCTAAAGTCAGCAAATGCAAGGAAATAAAAAAGACTAGAGCAGACATAAATGATACAGAAACTAAAAACAAAACAAAAAACAAACAAACAAATCCACAATAGAACAGATCAATGATACCAGGAACTGGTTCTTTGAAAAAATTAATAAAATTGATAAACCTCTAGCCAGACTTATCAAAAGGAAAAGAGAAAGGGCCCAAATAAATAAAATCACAAATGAGAAAGGAGAAATAACAACCAATACCCAGAAATACAAAAAATTATAAGAGAATATTATGAAAAACTATACGCCAACAAATTGGACAACCTAGAAGAAATGGATAAATTCCTAGAAGCATATAAATTACAAAACTGAAACAGGAAGACATAGAAAACTTGAAGACTGGTCACTAGCAAAGAAACTGAATTAGTAAACAAAAACTCCCAACAAATGAAAACAGATGGTTTCACAGGCAAATTCTACCTAACATTTAAATAAGAGTTAATATCTGTTACCTGTTCTTCTCAAACTATTCCAAAAAAAAAAATGAAAGGAAGGAAAACTTCCAAATTCAGTCTATATGAGATCAGGAACATCCAGATACCAAAACAGATAAAGATACCAGAGAGGGGAAAGAAAAAAGAGGATTACAGGCCAATATCTCTGATGAACATGGATGCAAAAATTCTCAAGAAAATATTAGCAAAATGAATCCAACAATACATTAAAAAAAAAAAATCAGGGCTATCTGGGTGGCTCAGTTGGTTAAAGTGTCTGCCTTTGGCTTGGGTCCTGATCCCAGGGTCCTGGAATCTAGCCCCATGTCAGACGCCCTGCTCAGAGAGCCTGCTTCTCCCTCTCCTTCTGCTACTCCTCCTCTCTGTTTGGCTCTCTCTCTAATAGATAAGGAAATAAAATCTTTAAAAAAAAAAGTCATTCACCACAATCAAGGGAGATTTATTACTGGGTTGTGAGGGTGGTTCAATATTTGTACATCGATCAATGTGATACATCACATTAATAAAAGAAAGTATAAGAACACTAAGATCGTTTCAATAGATGCATAAAAAGCGTTTGACAAAGTACAACATTCATTAATGATAAAAACCCTCAACAAAATAGGTTTAGAGGGCACATAACTCAATATATTAAAGGCCATATATCAAAAACCCACAACTAATATCATCATAAATGAGGAAAAAATTAGAGCTTTTCCTCTATGGTCAAGAACAAGACAGAGATGTTCACTCTCACTACTTTTATTCAACATAGTACTAGAATTCCTAGCCACAGCAATCAGGTAACAAAAGAAATAAAAGGCATCCAAATGGGCTAGGAAGAAGTAAAACTTTCATCTTGCAGATGACATGATACTATGTATAGAACACCTGAATGACTCCACCAAAAACTGCTAGAAGTGATAAATGAATTAATTCAATAAGGTCACAGGATACAAAATCAGTTGACTGAAATCTGTTGCATTTCTATACACCAATAATGAAGCAGCAGAAAGAGAAATTAAGAAATCAATCTCACTTAGAATTGCATCAAAAACCAGATGATACCTAGAAATAATTTTAATTAAAGAGGTGAAAGACCCGTACTCTGAAAACTATAAAACACTGATGAAAGAAATTGAAGATGACACACAAAAAAATGGGAAGGTATTCCATGCTCATGGATTAGAATAATATATATTGCTAAAATGTATATACTATTCAAAGAAATCTACACATATAATGTAATCCCTACTAAAATACCAATAGTATTTTTTCACAGAGTTAGAAAAAACAATTGTAAAATTTGTATGGAACCACATTCAATCCCAAATAGCCAAAGCAACTTTGAAAAAGAAAAACAAAGCTGGAGACATCACCATTCCAGACTTCAAGTTATACTATAAAGCTGCAGTAATCAAAACAGTATAATACTGGGCATCCGGGTGGCTCAGTGGGTTAAAGCCTCTGCCTTTGGCTCAGGTCATGATCTCAGGGTCCTGGGATCGAGGCCCACATCGGGCTCAATGCTCAGCAGGGAGCCTGCCTCCTCCTCTCTCTCTCTGCCTGCCTCTCAGCCTACTTGTGATTTCTCTCTCTCTCTCTCTCTCTCTCTCTCTCTCTCTCTCAAATAAATAAATAAATAACAGTATAATACTGGCACAAAAATAGATGCATAGATCAATAGAACAGAATAGAAAACCCAGAAGTGGACCTACAATTATATGGTCAATTAATGTTTCACAAAGCAGGAAAGAATATCCAATGGGAAAAAAAATGCCTCTTTGACAAATGGTGTTGGGAAAACTGGACAGCAATGTGCAAAAGAATGAAACTGGACCACTTTCTTACACCACACACAAAAATAAATTCAAAATGCACTAAAGACCTAAATGTGAGACAGGAAACCACCAAAATACTAGAGCAGAACACAGGGAGCAACCCCTTTGACATCAGCCATAGCAACTTCTCACTAGATAGGTCTCCTGAGGCAAGAAAAACAAAAGCAAAAATAAACTATTGGGACTTCATAAAAATAAAAAGCTTCTGAATAGTGAAGGAAACCATCAGCCAAACTAAAAGACAACTTATGGAATGGAATAAGATATATGCAAATAAAGGGTTAGTATCCAAAATATATAAAGAACTCCTAAAATACAACCTCCCCAAAAATGAATAATCTGTAAAACTGGGCAGAAAACATAAATAGACATTTTTTTCAATGACAAACAGATAGCTAACAGACACATGAAAAGATGTTCATCATCACTGATCATCAGGGAAATGCAAATTAAAACTACAATTAGATATCACCTCATACCTGTCAGAATGGCTAAAATCAACAACCGAAGGAAAAAGAGGTATTGGTGAAGATGTGGAAATAGGGGAACCCACTTGCACTGTAGATAGGAATGCAAACTGGTGCAGCCACTCTGGAGTATGGAGGGTCCTCAAAAAGTTAGAAGCAGAACAACCCTAAGATACAGCAATCATACTAGTTAAGTATTTACCCAAAGAATACAAAGACTAATTCAAAGGCATACATGTACTTTGATGTTTATAACAGCATTCGTTACAATAGCCAATTCATGGAGACAACCCAAGTGTCCATCAACTGATGAACATATAAAGACAGACAGACAGACAGACAGACACACACACACACACACACACACACACACACACACACAGAGGAATATTACTCAGCCTTAAAAAAGAATGACATCTTGCCATTTGCATGACATGGATAGAGCTAGAGAATATGATGCTTAGTGAAATAAGTCAGTCAAAGAAAGACAAATACCAGATGATTTCACTCATATGTGGAATTTAAGAAACAAAAGAAATGAGCAAAGGAAAAAAAAAAGAGAGAGAAAGAGAGAAAGAGGCAAGCCAAGAAACAGACTCTTAACTATAGAGAACAAACTGATGGTTACCTGAGGGGAAGTGAGTGAGGGGGACAGGTTAAATAGGTAATGGAGATTAAGGAGTGCATTTATCCTGATAAGAACCAGGTGCTGGTATCAAAGTGCTGAATCACTATATTGTATCCCTGAATCTAATATTATACTTTATGATAACTGGAATTTAAATAACTTAAAGTCCTCATCACAAGAAAAAAAATTGTAATTATGTGTGGTGATGTATGTTAATTAGAGTTTTGGTAATCATTCTGCAATGCATACAAATATTGACTGTGTTGTACTCCTGAAACTAACATAATGTTATATGTCAATGATATCTCACATCCAATCAGTCAATATGAAAGTCTATATGCATGCAACAACTTTAAAGATTTTTATTTATTATTTATTTGACAGAGAGATCACAAGTAGGCAGAGAGGCAGGCAGAGAGAGGAGGAAGCAGGCTCCCTGCTGAGCAGTGAGCCCAATGAGAGGCTCGATCCCAGGACCCTGAGATCATGACCTGAGCCAAAGGCAGAGAGAGGCTTTAACCCACTGAGCCACCCAGGCGCCCGCATGCAACAACTTTAAAAATATATAGGGCATTAGGAAAGATAATACTTTTATATTAAGTAAATCTAACTCTGAAAAAAATTTGTTACAAATTGTTAAATGAATACTTGCTTTTAATAAACTAGATATATGTATTATGTTATATACATACATATATTACGCACACATATACATTTTTCACATATATCTATATAGACACACAGAATAATTTAGACATTCTCTCTTACTGCTTGAGCTCTCTTAAAGCTTAATATTATTTCTATTATAAGGATAATGAATGTTATCTTGTCTCTTGAGCACCAGAATAAAAGCTATATGCTTCCTAGGAATAAAATATATATGTACAAGAAAATATCTTAGATCAGAAGAAAACTATTATCTTCAGCCAGGGCATGAATTAATCATTCCCTGAACACACAAGTCCTTAAAGGGGCAAAAATATTCATTTGGACACACTTGCTTTATTTATTACATTTTACACAATTTACCTAGATATAATTTATATAATTTGAAATAGTACTTTAAAAAAGAAAGAAATACTATGTTGAATATTTAAAATTTCTGCTTGAGCCTTGGCCAGAGAACTTGGCATTTCCAATGGCTACTTCAAAAGATCTTCTATCATTTAAAATCATTGAATTTCCATAATTAAGAATCTGATTCTGGACAGTCTAGTCTTTTAAAAGTACTGACTTAAAATAGCTATATTCAAAGCCTCACAAATCTGAAACATTCATTGAAGGAATTTGGAATTCCAAAATTTGAAATGGAGAAATTTATTAAAATTCAGGTGGTTTTGATTAGCCAGACCTCCCCTCATACTAGTAAGATCCAACTGAGGACTAACGGAGTGCTTTCTCTCTCTTATAATGCTGTTGCTATCATGCCTGAAAAATCATTAGCTACCTCAGATGCTTAGATGCATAACTCCTCCTCACTTACAACCTCACCACCCTCATTCCTGCAGACCCATTCAAATAAATAAATCTAAGCCTAACACAGACAACTAATGGCCAAGCAAACTCAGAACTAAAAGTCTTATGTTCTAAAAAGCTTCAATATTTCTATAATTTCTGCTAAGAAAACTAGATCAGGGAACTAAATTTGGGCCATCCCATAATTTGTAAATATGTGTACACTTACATTCTGTTTTCTTTTTTTAATTATTTTTTAAAGATTTTTATTTATTTATTTATTTATTTATTTGACAGAGAAAGATACAGCGAGAAAGGGAACACAAGCAGGGGAGTGGGAGAGGGAGAAGCAGGCTTCCTGCTGAGCAGGGAGCCCGATGTGGGGCTCAATCCCAGGACCCTGGGATCATGACCTGAGCCTAAAGCAGACGCTTAACGACTGAGCCACCCAGGCACCCCTTAGGTTCTGTTTTCAAAATGTTAGCTTAAGCTGAATTACATCCAAATCTTTGCTACCAAGGAAGCAATACCATATCCTGAATAAACTTCCAATGTAAGCCTCACTATTAAAAACATGAAGGATTCAGAAGTGGTAGTTTCTATCTCTTCCCAGTTACTTTGCCCCAGTTTGGCCTGTTCTGATATCAGATGGTCCTTAGATTATGTCAATGAGTTATTATAATCTTAATCGGATGGTGTATCCAACTGTAGTAGATCCCATAATTAGTTATGTTCTCTTTTCTGGAGAATATCAAAACAGTCCCCTGGACTCTGCTTTGCAGTTATGAACATGCAAAATACTTTTTCAGTGAAAAGTAAGATAAGGTTAATTTTACCTAACAGTGCAGGAAGTATACTTTAATTATTTTGTCTCAGTGACACAACAGCTCTAGCAAGTGCTATAATTTATTCACAGGGGTTCCGAAAAATCATGCTGGTCCACTAAATGATGAATTGATGTTTGCAGAACCTGACGGGCAGAAAGTATAAGCTACACAGGGTGCCTCTGTAAAACATCTTTGTCTTCGAGGTGGGATATATACCCCATTAAATGTAGGGTCTTGCCACCTCCATGACCCACCTCTGTGGAGGATCTAGCTGTTTAGAGTACATCAGGATGCTTTCTGAAAGAATAAAAGTCAACTAAATACACCTTGTATCCCCCAAGAGTAAGAAGGAGCTTGATGGTCTTCAAGTTTTTTTGGCAACATAACTACATTCAACGTTTGACTCCTGCTCCATTTCACTTACTCCTTTAACATAAGGCTTGTTAGTAAAGACTGTAATTTAGTTCATAGATTCCAACAGGTTAGACCGTGATTTTTAACAGATAAGGTATGGACATTGCCTAAAGAGGAGTGTGGTGACTACTGATAATACTTGGATTTTCACCCTTAAGGAGCTATTTGCTTATAATTCCTTGAAGAAATGACATGTAATACCTGTGGGAGCAGGGTGCTGTTTCATCTGCAGTGAGAAACTCTAAGTAGGAAGTAGTCTGCCTATGGAGGTTTGAAAGGCAAATGTTTGGCTTTATTGTTGATTGCTGCAGATGGGCTCACTTGGTATTAATTCCAACTAACTACATTCAATAAATCCCTTGTAGCTTGAATTCACATGATCTAGGTTTTGCAAAGCAGAAATACAAGAGAAAGATTATAAAGATAGAATTGAGCAATACAGATTAAGGGCCACATATGGGGAGACTGTTACTTGCAAAAATAATGTTTGGTGATATTGGGCCACCTATGGTAAAGAGACTACTATCCAGTCAGAAAGAAAGAGCTAACAGTAGGAATGCCTTTCTACTAAAGAGGACAGTTGAGGTAGTTAAGTGTTTCCTCTTGCTATTGTTACTGGATAAGAACACAGAGCTTGGTTTTCTTGCTCTCACTGAAATTTCAATAACTGCATAATACAGTACATTAAGTTCATTAGTGTTCAAATTAACAGAGTTGTCTGTTATTAAGATTTCTGATTAATAAGTTCATAAGTAGGTTGCATTCCAGAAAAGCAAGGATGGATTAGTGGTATAAATTATGATGTTTTATTTCCTTTAATTAAGCAGATAAAGGAAAAACTAGTACTTTACCCATCCAATAAAGGAAAAACAAGCACTTCATCTATCCAATATGTAAAAATTAAAAATAAGAGTAAATTCCACGTTTGTCAAAAATGCATATATTAGATTTCTACAGCAAATATATATCAGAGATTAAATATTACCAATATTACTAGAATCAGAAAAAAGACAAGAATGGTTACATTCACAGCTAATATTCAGCTTCCTTTGTAGGTAGGTCCTATTCATTGCAATAAGATCACAAAAAATTTGTAAATATACCAGTATAAAAGAATCTCACAATGTTTATCATTTTTCCATCTCAAACATCTAGGAAGATAAACTAAAACAATAATTAAGCTAGTTATAATGCCTGGGAAATTGGCAAGATAAATGATAAATATGACAAAATTAGTCACTGTTCCTCTATGCCAATAACAAATGATAGAAAATGTAATGAGAAAATATTTCCTATAGTCACCAGAATTTTAAATTTGTCAGATGCAGGCTGAGTGTTGGGTTTTGATTAGAGTGTGCAGGAGCTCAGGAGGCAGACGCAAACTGCTGGATGGTTCTCCATAGCTTTGAGATCCCAGCCTCACATCATCAACACACCCTCATTTCGTGGGAAAGCAAGGAGAAGCTTAGACAACTCTGAAACTAAAAACCAGGAGATGATAAAGCGTGGATCCTATTAAGTCAGTAGGATTCTAGGGATAGCAATAACCTTATCTTAATTATTAAGATTTATTTGTTTTCCACCACATTTGTGTATCTATCTATTTACCCGTCTGTGTGGGTTTGTATCCCTTCAGGGAGAAAATATTGCATATTTCTAATAATGAAAATTCAGATCCACTAATTTCAGGTGTTTCTTGGGATATATATAAAATATATATGTGAGAAATATTGGGGTAGTTGACAAACATTCTAATAGCCCTAGATTTTTTAAACTAACAATTATTAAACATTTTAAAGCCTGTATTTCCCAGATAACTCCCTTGATTTGCCACCTCACTTGTTCAGTAAACACATTCAAAATTGCTCAATGTTTTTATCTGTATTAAAGCTTACATACTATATTTGAAATTTTAAATTTTCAATCTTATTTAATTTACCCTTGATGACCTACCAAATAGCTGTTAAAATATTGTTCTGTTAAAAATATTATTCAATACAATATAACTAAAATAAAGTGGACTGTTTTTTGGTGTCAACGGTGAAAAAATTAGAAATAAATTTAGAAATTAAAGACCTTTAATTTAGAAATTAAATTAGATTTAGAAATTTAGAATTTCTATTTAGAAACAAATTTAGAAACAAAGACCTTATTTTGTAAATTTCCCCGTTCACTGTGTCTTAAAATACATCTATCATTACTTCAAATTATCTTCTAAAATCTGTGGAGAGCTCTTAAAAGCTAATGAGGCCTTTGATGGAAGATGGAAGAGAAGAGGATTCACTCAATTACCCTGTAGTATAAACTGACAAAGCCAAACTTTTCTTATTTCATTCTCATGCCTGTGCTTGCTTGGTAACTCTCTCTCTGTGCACACACACATACATACATGTACACGCATATGAGCGTGCATACACACACTCATAAATATTTGTAGTTACACTCATTGCTATTAAAGAATATCTTCACCTTGTCCTGTAATTTAAAAAATAATGTACATTCAACAAAAAGATGATCAGATATCATTTATTGGACTACCATTAAGAAAAATACAAGCACACACTTTGTGACCCCAAATATTGGAAAGTATTTGTTTTTTGCTTCTATATGCAATTGCTTCTATTAGCAAAAGAAATAAGAAAGAAAAAGAAGAAAAAAAAAGAAGGAAAAATGAACTCACAAAATGTCCTCCGTACCAAGGCTGCAAATATTAAAGAAATGACCTCACATCCTTGAGGATGCTTTGAAATCTAGAAAGAAAGCCAACTTTTCTTCTTTTGCGTATGGTTAATTATCATCATGTAAAATAGAGCTTTATGATGATACTTTAAAGGTTATGCATTCAATCTTGAAATTAAAAACAAAACACTATACTGGGCGCCTGNAAGGCTGCAAATATTAAAGAAATGACCTCACATCCTTGAGGATGCTTTGAAATCTAGAAAGAAAGCCAACTTTTCTTCTTTTGCGTATGGTTAATTATCATCATGTAAAATAGAGCTTTATGATGATACTTTAAAGGTTATGCATTCAATCTTGAAATTAAAAACAAAACACTATATAATTCCTCCTTGGGAGTTTATGCAATATGGACCTTATCAAAATATAAGGAAACAGAAAAATTCAAAGTAGGGCTCTGTAATATCTTTAAGAAAATGTATCTTTAAAAAAAGAAAATGTATCTTTGTGTAATAGTCAAACAAAAGCTTTTATTTCCATTGCTATAAAAAATGTTATAAGAAGGGGTTTCGGGGATGGGCAAAATGGGTGAAGGGGAGTGGGAGATACAGGGTTCCAGTTATGGAATAAATAAATCATGGAAATAAAAGGCACAACACAAGGAATATAGGCAATGATATTGCAGTAGTGTTGTGTGGTGATACATGATAGTTACACTTGTGAGCACGGCATAGACACGTTGCATCACTATGTTGTATACCTGAAAGTAATGTAACATTCTGTGTCAACTATACTTAAATAAAATGTTAAAAAAAATAAAAAAAAGAAGAGAGAGGCAGGAGTATTTTTCTTCCTAAGTGTATAATTTACTCTCATTCTTTCAATGACATATCTTCATTAAACACTGAATATATGCCATTGAAGTAGGTATTAGGGACCCAATGAAAATCAGTCTCTGTCCCTATTTTCACAATGTAGATAGTGTTGCAACAGGGGGACTGCCTATGCTGCTGTAGTCCTTGTATAGACTTATTTGTCCTAAAAAAAAGAAACACACACACTCATACTTGGATGCATTTCTGCTATAACTTTGCTTTGAAAATACAATTACTAAAATTGTAATCTGTATAGTAGGACAACTGGCCATTCTGGATGAAGGAAGGATTTGGGGTGCTTACTCTTTAATGTAGTTTTGCTCTGCTTAGTTGTTTCTTGCTGCCTATTTTCTAATCTGGCACCTAGAATGAACTTTTCCCCATGTGTCTGTTCACTACCAGGTGTGTAATCACCCCCCAAAAGCAGTCTGTCTATAGACTGCTGCAAGGGGCTGCCCTTCACCTTACTGCAAGAGTAGACTTATGGACATTCAAGTGTTCAAATAAAGGTTCGATTCTGCATAGACCAGTAGGTGAACTACAGAGATATTTTCCTTCTATTCCTCCCCAAATTTTGGAGAAAAAGAGTTAT
Source organism: Ailurus styani (assembly GCA_002007465.1). Lineage (NCBI taxonomy): Eukaryota > Metazoa > Chordata > Mammalia > Carnivora > Ailuridae > Ailurus > Ailurus styani. Next base: position 3,047,315 of record LNAC01000133.1, read on the forward strand.
CTCTTTCTAACTGTAGATCTATTTTTTCAAGGCAATTCAACAGAGAAAAGATGAACTTTCCAACTTTTCTGGAGCAAAAGGACATTCACAGGGAAAACATAACAAAACAAAAAACCCAACAAACCTCAATCTAAGTCTCACGTGTTATACATAAAATAGTTTAAAATGGATTATACACATAAATGAAAACTTAAAACCAGTTTTTTGTAATTAGGAGAAAAAATTGGATCTAAGTCTAGGCAAAGAATTCTCCAAATTGACACCAAAAGTACCATTTATAAAAGGAAACTTTGATAAGCTGGAACTTACAAAAATAATCTTTGTTATAGAACCTTTCATGAGAATAAAAAGGAAAGCTACTGACTGGGAAAAATACTTACAAATCACATATCTGAAAAAGACTTCAATATATAAAGCGTTCTCCACATTCACCAGTAAAGAAAAAAAAATAAACAATTAAATTAGAAATTGGGAAAGTAAGGAGCAGACATTTCACCAAAGAGAGAGCACTGAGCTGCTGGTTGAGACAGCCGCCAATTAAAGACCCAAGTGAAGTCACTGTCTTTCTGACTCTTTCTCTGATGGCATAACTAAGAAGCTAAAAACCGGAGGACTCACTGAGCCACCTTGTCGCATTTTCCTCCATGGGCTGGTGCATAGGTTGACGGTCAGTTGGTGCATGAAAACCTGGGAACCTTCTCCCTTTAACGGAGCCCAGGACTACGGGCTCTGGCAGTTTTAGGAACCCTGGAGTTGCAGGGAGGTTGGACAGAAAGGAGAAAAGAGTAGGAGGGGGAAAATACTGTCTGCTGAGTCAGAGGGGGAAAACACGTCTTCATGGTGCTCGCCATCCCTCCATTAGGATACCTCAGTTGAGGTGCCTGAAGAAGACTGGCTAACACCTCAGTTAAAGAGCCCTAGGAATGAAGGTGCCTGGGCTAGAAATGCACATACGTAAGAGAGCATGACCTGCCAGAAAGGCCTGAGTGCTTGGCTTTAGTTCCCTTCAGAGACTGCAGTGCATTGACTGTGTGCCAAAAGAGGTGGAGGAAGAAGAAGAGAAAGAAGAAGGAAGGGGGGGAGGGGAAAAGGAGAAGGGGAAGCCGCAGCAGCAGGGAAAGTGGTTTATTGAATGAAATAAAAGAAGTTCACAATATTATTGACCATGTGAGAACCAGGCAAGAGGAAGATTGGAATGGCAGCAGTCAGGGTGCAGATGCTATTGACTTGAAGGATCAAGATGTTTGGGAAGTATTCTAAGGATACTGGAAATCTACAGATGACTTTTAAGCAGTAAAGTTACATACCTTTATTTGTCATTTTACAAAATTACTCCGTTTGTGGAAAGTATATTATAGTGTCTGTAGGGTAAAATTGGAAGTAGGATAGCCAACCAAGTCTATTTTGCAGTACTTTAGAAGACAAGCTAGTTCCTTAGATGAGGTAGGAGGCAAAAGAAATGGGAAGGGGTTGGCTGAACCAAGCAATACATTTTGAGTCAGAATTCATGTTTTTAAGGGGCAAAACAGGAATGACTTCTGATATCATGGCATAATCAGCAGAGTGTATGGGGATTTTCTGGTTTTTGTGGGGGTTTTTGTTTTGTTTTTTACTAGGTTTGGAACAACTAAAGAACTAAAACAAATCTGGGAGAAAATAAATGTTTTGTTTCGGACATGTTAGAAGATTGATCTAGGAATCAAAAAGGTAAGGAAAATTAGCAGTAATAGAAAAATATATCCTTGTAGTAAATATTGAATTGAAGAGGAATGTTTAAACATATATAAAACTATTTAATAGTTTAGACACATCTTAATTGACTTAGGACAAATAACTAGTTAGTTTATTTCTGTTTATAAGTTAAGGAATGTTAGAGCATACTTACAGCAATTAACTGAAAATAGTAAGGATAATATTGGATCTTCATTTATCAATTATTAATTTCCTTGTTTACTATGGCTGACTACTGAAATTCTGAAAACTCCCAGAATGTCCATTTTGAGAATTACTGCCAAACAGTTAATGTTTTTTTTTTGTTATGAGGCATGTACAAGGACAAAGTTAGGTGTGATTTAGTAGTATTTATCTAAGTTTTCCTTGTATCATAGGGCATGATTCTATGTGAAGAAAATATATTAAATCATTTGTTGACTCTCCTTTTTATGCCCCATGAAAATATGTATTTATAATAAGATGTTCATCGTTGAGATATCTGTCAAAATGGCTTTGTGGGAGAAAGGTTCGGTGGAAAAGGAAGGTTTTCAAGATTATTTTCTCCTAAGACTATGCAACTACTGAATTTTATTCTTATGGATAAGTACCATGTACATGGGCACTCCTTCTAATTGGGGAAAATTGCATAAAAATTAAATGAGGTATATCTTAAAATCTAAAAACATATCTCATTCTATTTTCATAACAACTTTGAAAGTTATCACTTAATACTTTTTGACTAATGACGTATTTAAATCTCAGAGAAAGTATGCAACTTGTTCAGAACCGAAGAAGAAAAATCTATGAGAAAATGAGGATTCACAATGAATTCTCAGGTTTTGAATCTTACGTTCTTTCCACTACTCACTTATGTTTCACTACTTACTTATAATTGAAATATTGTTAATAGTAATAATGACAGGGGCGCCTGGGTGGCTCAGTGGGTTAAAGCCTCTGCCTTGGGCTCAGGTCATGATCTCAGGGTCCTGGGATCCAGCTCAGCATCTGACTCTCTGCTCAGCGGGGAGCCTGCTTCCTCCTCTCTCTCTGCCTTCCTGTCTGCCTACTTGTGATCTCTCTCTCTCAAATAAATAAATAAATAAAATCTTAAAAAAAAATAGTAATAAGGACAACAATAATAACCTACTTTTAAGCTCTTTTTTGAGATTTGGATAGATTTTAAATTTCTTTTTTTTTTTTTAAGATTTTCTTTCTTTGTCTGTTTGTCAGAGAGAGAGAGGGAGAGAGCAGGAGTACAAGCACAGGGAGAGGCAGGCAGAGGGAGAGAGAAGCAAACTCCCTTCTGAGCAGGGACTCGATCCTGGGACCCTGGGATAATGACCTGAGCCAAAGGCAGACGAGTAATCAACTGAGCCACCCAGGTGGCCTAGATTTTAAGTTTCTTAATAGAAAATATTCTTTTAGTTAATGTTATTACTGATTTTTTCCCCTAAACATTCCTCAAAGGAAATCCACTTTCTTTTTTAGTGCATAGTGATCTCCAAGTATATATTTTGCTATATTTCTGGAGTTTATTTCTCTGCAGATTAGCATTTTCCTGGTATTTTTTTTTCATCAAATATTCCTGAAATGCCTTTTACATCCTAGCCACTGTGACACATACTAGATTTTGATAACTTATTAAATTCATTTGTTAGATGTATTTCAAAACTCACTTCAAATTAGGCACATATCAAATAACACTTACCTGATATATTCTAGTTTTTTTAGTTATTTTATGCCATATACTGGTTATCCATTTTTGAAGACATATACAAGAAATAACAATATATCATAATAAAGTAAAAAAGAAGTGAATTAAGTGAAGTCTGAAAGGAAGATGTTGCATACACAGGTGGCTTTGCTCCTGCACGTCCAGTTTCCTACTCCTTCCTGTCTCCCTGAAAGGGTTGGGGCTGTTCCCGGTATCCTGGTGTGACTAGACCCACCCAGGTCCCACCCCATCTTCATCCCTCCCTCCTGCCCATCACCTCTGCTGCCCTGCACCTGGATGAGCCTTGAGTTGACAAATGAAGAGGCACAGGAGGAAGAGGTTGAAGGAGGAAGAGGGTAGCTAGTTAGCTCATGGTCTGCCATTCCCTTGGGCATGTGTGTGGTTCAAGGAAGGGTTGGGAAGGGCCAGTAATACCTTGACTGGGGGATTCCAGGGCCTGTCCTAACCCGGACTGGCAATGAAAGGCTTTTAGCAAACAGTTAAGTGAGGTAAGCCTCTCACCCACCTCTGATTTGGGTACTGTGTGTAGCTCAGCAGGGAGGCTGCAAACTCTTTAGGATCATGGGTACATGAGGTATTAGCGAGAGTGACTAACATTCCCTACGAGGGCACACATGGAATTATAGTGCGGGTCCAAAGTCCATCTGTGAAGGGTGTACATTCACCCTGAGTGAGTGTCCTCATATGCAAGGCTGCATGACATTTAACAACAAATTAAAAAATCAAAGTAACAAGTAAAGAGAGAGACCGAAGAAAGAAAAACGTAATGTCCTGCACACTTTCATTTTTCACTGAGTCCTACACATTATATAACTGCTAGTAGTACAGTTATTCTCAAGAAAAGATAATTCTTAAAATATAGGAATCTACTTGACTTATTTCACTCAGCATAGTCTCCTCCAGACCCATCCATGTTGATACAAAAGTTGGGTATTCATCCTTTCTGATGCTGAGTAATATTCCATTGTATATATGGACCACATCTTCTTTATCCATGCATTTGTTGAGGGGCATCTCGGCTCTTTACACAGTTTGGCGATTGTGGACATGGCTGCTATGAACGTTGGGGTACATATGGCCCTTCTTTTCACTACATCTGTATCTTTGGGGTAAATAACCAGTAGTGCAACTTCAGGGTCATAGGGTAGCTCTATTTTTAATTTTTTGAGGAATCTCCACACTGTTAGTTAAGCAGAGAAAGTCAATATCATATGGTTTCACTTACTTGTGGAACATAAGGATAAAATGGAAGAATCTAGGAGAAGGGAAGGAAAAGTGAATTAGGGTAAATCGGAGGGGGAGACGAACCATGAGAGACTGTGGACTGTGAGAAACAAACTGAGGGTTATGGAGGGGAAGGGGGTGGGGGGATGGGTGAGCCTGGTGGTGGGTATTAAGGAGGGCACGTATTGCATGGAGCAATGGGTGTGGTGCATAAACAATGAATCTTGGATCACTGAAAAAATAAAATTAAAAAAATAAAAAAATAAAATAAAATACAGGAATCTATAACACTGTACTGTATCCTTTGTGGGTTTTAAAGCACTTTTTCTATATATTATCTCATTAAAAATTTATAATATTCCTGTAAATTAGGTTGATTAAATATTACAATGTTTTGTATTGTGAATTTAGGGAGGGCAAGGTTTATGTGGAAAAAATATATATTTGTGTTGAAAAGTGAGGGAATGAGTATCTTCCCATTTGTTAATCATCTAAGTAAATTAATATAAATTACTCTAGCTCATTAGTGTTGTAACACAAATCATTTTTACTAGGTATTATGATGATTATAATGCTTCTTTATAACTCTACAATTTGCTGCTTCAGATTTAGCTTTTAAAATGTTCAAAAACAACAATGTTACCTTTCTCCCTAACTCTAATCTTTCCATCTTTGAGGCTCACTGATGTTCCAAGCATTTGAATGATTTTAAAATATGTATTGGCAATGCAAGTAAGGAGAAACATCCTGTCTATAAAGAAGAGAAAACAACAGAATCACAGATGGAAACAAAATTAAAATGAAACTAAAATCAGAAAAAAAAAATATACAGACAGAGCCAAACACAGGAAAGCTTCAGTTTTTTTATAAGTACAGTTATAAATCTTATAAATCTTACTTTCAATTTGCCATTTATTAAATCATTATTTTCTACAATTACAAAACAAATGTCTTAAAGCCATCTAGATTCCTTATCCAGTTTCTAAAATCTGGTTTATGTACTGAGGGACCAATATGTATTCAAAATGAATAGATCCCGCTTATTCTCCTTTTACTAGATTACCCTTTCACATGTAAAATCCCCCAAATGCTTGATCAACTCTGATCTGTTGTTCCCCTCCTTAAACTTACTTGCCAAGCAGATAGAGATGTCTTCTACATGTGCCTTCTTTTTAATGGCCTATCCTTTCGATACTCACAATTTTTACCCTGTGTTTTTTCGCCTTTCCAGAAACTCCTTTCCTGCATGTGCTTCAGGGCTAATTCTGTACCTCTTCTTTGAATTTATACCTTTTATTTTCATGAATAAAGTGGATAGTAGCATAAAATCATTAGAAAAGAAAAACAGCAAGTTACAAAAAATTACCTTAATAATGTTGTGGGGTTTTTTTTTTAAGATTTTATTTATTTATTTGACAGAGAGAGAGAGAGATCACAAGTAGGCAGAGAGGCAGGCAGAGAGAGAGGAGGAAGCAGGCTCCCCGCTGAGCAGGGGGCCTGATGCGGGGCTTGATCCCAGGACCCTGAGATCACGACCAGAGCCGAAGGTGGAGGCTTTAACCCACTGAGCCACCCAGGGCCCCCTACCCTAATAATGTGGAGACATATTGCCCACTTGGATCAGATTTCAAAAAATTAATTATAATACACAGTAAAGGTAATATAGGAAAGTTTAAACAACAACAACAACAGCAACAAAAAAATGTCAAAGTGGAAGAGCTGGTTTATGTTATCATCTTCTCTGGGAAATGCTTCAACCAAGACACATAGAGCTCGATTGTGCTCCATTCTGTCTCATACTGCCTGAAAAGCAGAAAAGCCATTTCAAACTTAACTTTACTCTAAATTTCAAATATCCTTAAAGTGAATTTTGTGGATTGCCAGTAAAACAGATAAATGAGAATTAGCAGTCACTTTTAAAAAGCTGAGTGGCAGTTAGGGAATTAGTTCATTCCAACTTTCAGATTTATTTGTATTACATAGTATAAGTAATAAGTGATTCATGATAATGATTTTCTAAATTTTTACACTAAAAGAATGATATTTAATGGCTTCTCCATGTGATATATGGAAACCATTTTCACAGAAGCCTGAAGGAAGAATCAAAATCACCTGACAAAAAGCAAATGACTAGTAAAATAGCCTCAACTTCATAAGGATGGCCATTGGTTGAGCCATTGATTCATTATTCTTGGCCAATATCCTGCTAACAGCAGAGAGTGTTCATGAGATAGAAACTTGCATTCCAAAGAAGTCAGTAAAGAGTGTCAGACACTAAGTAATAATGGCAGTCAAATGGCAGAGTCCCCAGTTTAAGTAATCAACTTACATCTATATTTTAGTAAAAAATGCTCATGGTAAAGTAATGTATGTAGTGGTTAATTATATATTTTCAGAGAAAACATCTATTCTTTCCTATTTTCTGACAACACAAGTTGATTTTTGTTGTTGAGTTACCTATTTTACATTGTGGATAGTCTTGGTGGGACTATCATTAGCTAACCTGCCAACTCTATAGGAAAGCAGTACCTGTCTAATCTGAATCCTTTCACAAATGTTACAAAACATACACATTTACAAGGAGAGGAAGAAAACCACTCAAAACTTAATACCGGTATCAATACCTGTATCATAGTTAGGAGGAAGGTAATAGAACAAATATTATTTTGCGTATAACTAGGAAGTAAATATCTGAAACCAGAAGAGCAAACTACTGAGTCAGTACATGATCTGGGATCAGGTGAAGACTGCACATAGAAACAGAAAAATAGGGATGCCTGGGTGGCTCAGTCGTTAAGCATCTGCCTTCTGCTCGGGTCATGATCCCGGGGTCCTGGGATCCAGCCCCACATCGGGTTCCCTGTTCAGCAGGAAGCCTGCTTCTCCCTCTCCCACTCTCCCTGCTTGTGTTCCCTCTCTCGCTGTGTCTCTGTCTGTCAAATAAATAAAATCTTTAACCAAGGAGTAAAGAAAGAAAGAAAAGAAAGAAAGAAAGAAAAAGAAACAGAAAAACAGCAAAGGTTTAGATACAAAGAAACTCCTGAATGAAAACATATTGAGAACAGATAAGACGCTGGCTACTAGGAATTGAATGGGATGGTATTTTGGAGGTTTTTGGTTTTGTTTTGTTTTTCCTTTTAAAGATTTTTTATTAATTTCAGAGGAAGAGTGAGAGAGAGCATGAGAAGGGAGAAGGTCAGAGGGAGAAGCAGAATTCTCATGGAGCTGGGGGCTCAATGCGGGACTCAATCCCCGGACTCTGGGATCATGACCTGAGCGAAGGCCATTGCCTAACCAACTGAGCCACCCAGGTGCCCTGAAAGGAACAGGTTTAAAAGCAGGTAGGGGTTCCTGGGTGGCTCATTTGGTTAGGCAGGTGCCTTCAGCTCAGGTCATGATTGAGGGGTCCTGGGACTGAGTCCCACATCAGGCTCCCTGCTCAGCGGGGAGTTTGCTTCTCCCTCTGCCTGCCGCTCCCCTCTGCTCATGCGCACTGCCTCTCTCTGTCTCTCTTAAATAAGTAAATAAAATATGTTTAAAAATAAATAAATAAAAGCAGGTAGAATTTAAGAAACCAACCAAAGGAACAAAGAAAAAAAGAGACCAAAAAAACAAAACAAAACAAAAACCCCACCACCAACAACAAAAAAACAATCTCTTAAATAAACAAAGAACAAACTTCTTGCCAGAAGGGAAGAGGGTGGGGAGATCAGTGAAATAGATAAAGAGGGTAATATCTCAATGAGCACTGAGAAATGTATAGAAATGTATCTGAAACCAATCAAACACTGGGGAAGGAGACAAACCATAAGAGACTCCTAATCTCACAAAACAAACTGAGGGTTACTGGGGGGTGGGAGGGTAGGGATAGGGTGGATGGGTTATGGACATTGGGGAGGGTTTGTGCTTTATTGAATGCTGCGAAAGATGTAAGCCTGATGATTCACAGACCTGTACCCCTGGGGCAAAGAATAAAAAAATAAAAATAAAAAAACCCCACTGTAAATTAATTATACTTGAACTAAAAATAAAAGCAGGTGCAAGCAGGGGCAACAGAATTGAAAATGGCATGGTTTAAAGGGTAGAGAGATGTGGATTGGAACAGAAATGTAATCCTTAGAGGTTTGATTATAAATGCAAAGAAGAAAAATATATTTTCATGCACATTAATATTAACATAATATTAACATAAATATTAATACTCCTGTTTTCAAAAATAAGTTTATCACAGAAATAGGAAGATATATCAGAAGTCATATTCACCACACTCATGGGAAATATAAATACATAAATAGCATATATTATTTATTAAAACTAATAATATTTTATTTTGTGTTTCTTATGTGTACATCAAGTGTATCTTTTTGTGGTGGTGCACTGAAATTGTGCTGGTCTAAATAACCACTGGTTGATTAAAAAACTATTCTAATTAAAAAGTTAATGTGGTTATATGGGGTGCCTGGGGGGCTCAGTCGGTTAAGTGGCTATCTTTGACACGCTCATGATTCCAGGGTCCTGGGTTTGAGCCCCGTGTTTGTTGGGGGGGCGGTTTCCCCTGCTCAGTGGGGAGCCTGCTTCTCCCTCTCCACCCCCCACTTAGCTTATGCTCTATTTCTCCCTCTATCTCTTTTTCTATCTCAATAAATAAATAAAATCTTTTTAAAAAGTGTGGTTATAACAAGTATGATAGCTTTAATTTCTTATCTTTGATCTGAAAAGTAAAATGTAAGAAAATTTAAAACAGAAACTATGACATAAAATAATTTAACACTGTCCAGAAATAGCAACATTAAAACCACCAGCTATGTAAAGTAGCATTTAGCAAGAGTTTTTTGTGCATATAAGAACAGAGAGCTGTCTGGCAAACAGAGAGCTCTCAAACTAACAACAGAATGAGGCTCAGAGGTATATTGTTACAAGACAGTTTATATAGTGAGGATGCAGTTTGTTCTCTCTTTGCAATGATTGGTTATAACATTACAATTTTCATAATGATTGGGGATTGGTTAAAAGTGGTTCCCTCATGTTAATTTTGAGGTACAGATTAAGTTTTGTTAATGATTCTCAGAGGTCTTTATAAGACGCAGCCTAAATTTCACTTGTTTTGCAGACAGCCTCATTACATTTTGCTTATGTGTCTTAAATGGTTTTATCTGCTCAGGGAATTTTCAAATTTGATTTCCATTTTGTATTTTACTTTAAAAACACAAAAAACTGGATTCCAAATGGTATAATTCATTGTTTCATTCATTCAGTCTTCCCTTTAACAAATATTGCGTCCCAACTTGGGTAGGCACAGGAGCGTCAATATGAAAGATAAAAAAGAAAGTACAACTATGATTCTAACTTACTAACTCTCAATACCCTAATTAATCATGTTGCTCCAAGTATTAAAAGTACATTTCCTTTACCAAAACAGATGTCTGGATATATATAATAATTTGTTTTAGACTTTTCCCATTGAATTCATATTTACAAAGAAAGTAAACATTTTGACTTCACTGGGATAATTGAAGTATCCTGTGGAAAAATGCTAATATTATGGACATAAAATTATTTTTTTCCAGCAATAAAATGTATCAGATAATTTTAGAAAAAAATAAGTGTCTGATACTTTGATATTTAAATTTTCCTACTGATGTTTTTGACCTAAAGATATAGCATGAGTGGGGAAAAAGATTAACATTTCCAGGTATGGTCTGTTCCTGGAAGCAGCTGTTTTGCTAGAGGCTCAAGTTTCATATAAAACTGAGAAATTAAAAGTGAAATGCAACTTTGAATTAATTTTTAAAAGCTCTCCCATTGTTAAATATTTGTTTGCCAAAAGAATCACATTTGTAGGTCACATTTAATTAATCATTATTACTGATATTCAAGAGTATTTTCTTTCCATTAAGATAATCCTAAGTAAAATGGCTATATTATTAGTAGCATGGATATTACCATATGAGGAATTCCACATGATATACCATCATTTTACAATAATTACACATACACACTTGTTGAAATTTAATTTGTGATTCTTGGCTAATGTTCTGGGGTCATATTGTAAGTGATTGGTGTGTATCAATTCTTCAACCTATATACCAACAGTTTCAGGTATATGTTAGTAAATAATCCTGTTTTATAGATGGGAAACTGAGGCACTGAGAAGCTAAATAACTTCTCCAAGCTTATATGGGTAAGAAATTTTGGATTCTTGATTTGAATACAGTTTCAAAAGACCATCTCTTTACTCCTTTGTAAAGACAACAACTAAAATTGGATACAAGCATGCCAATGCACATAATGGTACAGAACCAACAAAAAGGGGGTTATCACATCTTCCAGAATAAAAAGAAGTAAATTATGCACTGGAGCTTAAGACAGCAAAATATTTTAATTTGCATTATTTTATTAATCCTTAAAAATAAGATATTAGCCTTCTTTGTGTTTCATGACTCTATATAGCATATAAAGTATTAATATTTGAAAGTAGTTTCAAGAATAAGAAAATATCTTTTTGTTACACACATTATGACATATGATATATTGGAATAATATATTATATTTTCATGTTTTTATGGAAAATTCTGAGGCACCTATGAATTAACCCAACTTCATACAGTGTATTACTTTTTCAAAGGACTTCAAGTATGTATCGAAATAATGTAGCCTACTCTTCCCTGAATTTGTGTATGCTACATCATCACTGATTTTATCATTACATCATTTTACTATGTATATTTTTTCATTGCATTGGATTATTATGATACATTTTAATGGCTTAAGTATTTTTTAATCTCTAGATTTCACTAAAAAGCAATTATTCCTTCAAAAGAAATACATAAATCTAATCATTTCATATATTTGTATCTTTAATTACTTCTATATATGATATTTTTATTATGTTAGTCCACTAGCAGTTTTATAACAGGTAATATTATAATATAGATTGCTTTCACAGATACCAGTTTCAGGTAATGATAATAGTAAAAAGCAACCACAACAAAAGAGAGATGCAAATACTTGCATATAGTATTTTTTATAGGAACTAAAAAAATGTCTAGGAAAGTTGTATTGTCAATATGTCAATGTATGGGTTTCAATCTCTATACGGGGCATTGGTTTATGCTTAGTGTTCCAGAGGTTAACAAACATTTTCTATACAAAGCCAGACATTAAATGTATCAGACTTATTTAAAAAATCAGGCTTATAGACCAAGAGGCAAAACTGAGATTATATAAGTGCTTACATAGCCATTTAAAATTAGACATTTTAAAATGTTAGAAAACAAAACATTCTTTGCTCACAAAACAGGTGGCATATTGGATTTTGCCACAGCATGTGGTTTACCTGCCTCTGATGAGATTAGGTCAAAAAGTTGGTTAGCAGTTTCCTTCATTAACACATAAAGAGAAACGTCACTCTTTACATTGTCTCAAAGATAAATTCTTATTTGGGTTGTAAGGTGTTTTAAAAACTACCCAAATTAACTTATAAACTATAAAAAATATAAATCTCAAAAATGAACCAATAAAGATTATTCAAAAGCAAGTCTTACAAATCTTTGTCATTATATTTGGAAGAATTACTGAATTACTTCATCTTTTAATTGAATATGTAAAAATATTATTACATACTCTAATTGTAAGAAGTTTTCACTTTCAAATCTAAGTGTACTACTTTGATTTTTGCTTTTGTGTTTTCTTTCTGTGTTTAAAACCAAACATTACCATGGTCTCCAAAAACTAATTTACGAAAAAATATAATACGAAATTTAATATGTATAATTATATTCATAATATTATGAAAATAATTCATTTAATGATGGTCCTTTATATAGAAATATTTTTATACTTTGTAGGGAGAAATAATATGCCATGAATATTTTATGCTAATTAATTCAAAATACGGATATGTTCTGTGGTAAATAGGAGTAAATACAACTTCTAGGCTCCATGCAACATCGTAAATTATTAATTCTCTTTTTAAAAGTGTATCACCTAAGTTGGTTATTGTTTATTGCTTATTTCTAAAAAAAGGTTTTAATATTTATATTTTTTTCATGAGACACTCATAGGTGTGCTGTAATTATTTACTTTGTGATACTTACAGAAACTTTTTAATAAATCTTATCTATTTGCAAAGGCATCAGACACATGGATTATTGACCAAATCACTAAAAATGCAACTGGAAAAACCCATAATCTAGAGTAAATTCCTACTANATTGCTTATTTCTAAAAAAAGGTTTTAATATTTATACTTTTTTTCATGAGACACTCATAGGTGTGCTGTAATTATTTACTTTGTGATACTTACAGAAACTTTTTAATAAATCTTATCTATTTGCAAAGGCATCAGACACATGGATTATTGACCAAATCACTAAAAATGCAACTGGAAAAACCCATAATCTAGAGTAAATTCCTACTATCCTGCTGCAAACCTTAATTCTTAAATGAGAATTTAAGTCTTAGTGAAGATAAGAGATTTAAATCTGTACATGTGTCATGAGAGAGTTTGAGTTATATCCCAGTAAAGCAAACACATAATTTTTAATATATTTCTCCCCAATTTATTTGTTAAATGATGACTATATGCTCTACCAAAAGTATAATGATTACACATTGTCAAATTGTAAAAAAAGAAAAAAGAAAAGAAAAAAATCATTAATGACAAAGTACAACTTTTAAAATATTCAAATTTGTGGAAAATTTCATATAAGATGTATTCCAAATGAATATGGAACTAAAAGGATAGTTTAGATCCTTGTATTTGTTGATATGGATTAAGTCTCCAACATATAGCAAAATCAAATAGAACACTAAATGTTCCTATTTTCTATATGCCAGTTTAGTTCAAAACTTGAAAGACTAAATTTAGTAAGACACATAATATTAATTGCATAAGACTGAAGTAAAGTAAAAAGTTGCTACAAGTTTTGACAATAAAAAATGACTCAATAGTAAATATAATCAGATTTCTATGTGAACAATAATAGGAGAAGCTGGAATATATATGTTTATACTTATTACTTATTTTTATTCAGTAACTTTTCTCAAGTAGGTACCTATATGGTTGTGCATTCATTTGGTTCTTAGCATAAAGCTATTTTTTATCGAGAAAATATCAGAAATTTGGAAAGAAATGTTTTACTTAAAATATTTATAAAGTTTATATATTAATGGATTCTGTTTGTACAAGTAAGTTCTCAAAATGATACTATAGAAATAGCTTACTTAAAATTAGCCATATAATTCAAATTAAATAGTTCTTAAATAAGTCAAAGAGCAGTATGTTTTATAATGAATGAATAAGGTACCTTGGTCTGTTGAAGTTTCTGTTCACAAAATAACTATTACATTACCATCCACCCCATCCCATACAATTCATTATTTCCTTGTACTCCCACAACCCCATGTTTGATTTCCCATGTCATGCATGCAATATCCTGTCAGTCATCATGTGAAAATGTATTATTTGATTATCTGGCACAGGATTCAATTGAGCTGCCACTCAAATGGTCTCCATTTTAGAAAAGAGAGGGGAAAAAAAAAGATTACAAAATGGAAAAAATAAAATGCAAGATTAAGGAAACCCAGTATAATCAGCATTTCCTAGGAAATAATTTAAATGAAATATAAGTATTCACCAATTATATACTTTTTGTCTTTGCAATAACTTCATTCATTCATAATGTGTTGATTATAAAATAACCTAATAGGTTTCTTCCAGAAAATAATTTATTTGAAAAGTAAAGGATCTAGGTTAAGGACACAAATTCTTTCTTGAGGTTATCAATTTCAAGTTAAATATCAAATATTCTTTGTGACTTTAATTCTGAATTTATCATTAATTGAATATTTATTTGTAAAATTTCATGTAGTATAAGAGAAGAAAGAACAAAACTATATATTTTAGATTAAGTATATTGGACATGATTTTAAATCCAAAATATTGATTACTTGACAAATAAGAATTCAAATATTTCATATTATGTTGATAATATTCTACAGTATAACTCATTTTATCCACTGTATTTTGCAGAAAGCCTCAGTTTATCCACTGTATTTTACAGAAAAGATGAGGTTTAAGGCATAAGAGGTCTTCTTTTGAATTATAGATAAGAACCTTTAGAAAGTCTCTGAAATGTGAGATAGAATTCAACTTTAGTAAATTCAGTAACAATATGAATGTCAACACCCACAGAAAAGCAGACAATTGCAATAGCTAGTACAGTTTCATTAAAAGATGCAACTGAAAGATCAGATATTTTCAGCAAACCCAACTGCCTCTTCAAAATAAGGAAAATCATCATATAAATGTAGAAAATGGATAAAAAAAAAAGGTACCATTTGATTTGGAGAATAGAACAGAAATGAAAGTTGTCTTCGCTCAAGCTGCTGTAACAAAATACCATAAACGGAATGGCTTAAACAGACATTTATTTCTCACAGTTCCGATAGCTGGGAACTCCAAGATCAAGGTGCAGGCAGATTTGGTTCTTGGTAAGAACCGTCTTCCTGGCTTTTGAATAGCCCCCTTCTCATTGTGCCTTCTGTGGCAAGAGAGACAAAGAGACAGAGGGAAAGAAAGAGCTCTGGTCTTCCTTCCTCTTCTTATAAGGACACTAATCCCATTATGAGGACAATATTCCCATGATCCTGTGTAAATCTATTTCCTTCCCAAAGGCCCACCTCCAAACATCATCACACTGGAAATTAGGGTTTCAACATATCAATAAGGGGCACAAACATTCAGTCCACGAAAATACAGAATAGTGTACCACACACCACAAATCTTTGGATGGATGTTCTGATAAATAAAGTTTTTCCAGGGCGCCTGAGTGGCTCAGTGGGTTAAAGCCTCTGCTTTCGGCTCAGGTCATGATCTCAGGGTCCTGGGATCGAGGCCCGCATCGGGCTCCCTGCTCAGCGGGGAGCCTGCTTCCCCCTCTCTCTCTGCCTGCCTCTCTGCCTCCTTGTGATCTCTCTCCCTCTGTNAAATGAATAAATAAAGTTTTTCCAGATTCAAAAACACATTGGGAGAATGAGAAGGACTATCTGTTGTGGACTTTAAACAAAGAGAATTGGGGGCCATGAGACAAGAAATGCTCTGGTCTCTAGAAGCTGGGAACAGTCCTTAGTCAATAGCCAGAAGGAAATGGGAATCTTCGTCTTGCAATCACAAGGAACTAAAGTCAGCCAACAACCTTAACAAGCAAGTGAATGCATTAGTTAGAAACTCCAGAAAGGAGACTTCCCACCAACTTGATTTTAGGCCACTGAAACCCTGTTTAGAACATCTGGAAAAACCTAGAGAATGGTGAGATAGTAAATGGCCATAGAAAAGTAATGCATATATCCACAGAGAAAATAAAATGTGATAAGTTGTATAAGATGTTTAATCAAAAATATCCTGGTACTCTGTCAGGTAATTTTTTTATAGTAACAATTAACAACGAATGGTTACACTCAGCACCAAATAAAATGAAATCTGTATATAAGGTGCTTAATAAGAAAACATGCTAATATTATTTCATATATTTAAGAAAATATTTCATCTATAAAATAAATATAGGTTCTTAGGGAGAAAGACAAATCAGACAAGAAAAGTACTTAAAATATATAAGTGAGAATTTTCATTAGGCGTTTTATACACATTTTTCACTTTATCTTGATGTATTTTTAAGTGTACTGTACATTACCAAATAATGTAAGAATGGTTATGTATCCACCATTTTGCTTTGCCATATTTTAACTTTTGTAATATTTCCATTATTATAATTGAAGTCTGAAGGTTTCCCAGATATACATGAAGTCTTCAAACTAATTTCCCTCCTACATTTCCCTCATTGTATTTTGAATAAGGTATTTACTATCCTAATGTGTGGTTTAACATTTAAGTAAATATGCAGCAAAACTTTTTCTCTTATCTGTCACTATATCATTCGATAACATATACATTAGTAGTTGATCCATTTATGTTGATCTATGGTTAATAATATTGCTATACCGTCTTATACTAATGGATATTTCTATTGTCTCAGTATTTTTTGGCTATTGAAAACAATGCTGCCATAAACATTCACATACATGGTTTTCCCCTCTTTTGGCAGATATGGAAGGGCATCCTTATTATACATAAAGGAGTACAACTGTAGGAGACTATAAATGAGAGTTCTCATTGGTGAGGGTTTTCTGAAGAACCTACAGAAAATACTAAACACACACACACACGTACACACACATCATTATTTCAAATATGCCGTAACTAGAAACCACCAGTGAAGAGTATCTCTGTCGGTTATATCCCCTACCTTTGTCTGCCTCTTGTTCCAAATGTGCTGAACCCCACAACAGCTAGACCAGAAAATTAACTTAAGAAAAGAGTCCAAACATGTGATTCTCCACACTGTGATTTTTCTAGCTGAGGATAGCCTTGAACTTCACTTAAATTAAACAAGTGTGTAGTGTTCATATTTTTTAGACTATATTTTATTATTTGAACTATACACTATTTATTTATTTTTATCTCTTGACTGACAAAACAGGTATTTCATCCTGGGTGAGAAAAATGATTTGGGAGAGTAAATGGCAAGATGATTTTAATTTTTTATTTTATTTTATTTTTTTTTTGGCAAGATGATTTTAAAAAAGAATAAAGTTGCTTTATGTGGGCCCCTGTGTAGTTCAGTTCATTCAATAAACTTATCTGTATGCATAGGCCAGGAAGTCACATAGAGTGCTACAGTCTTTCTGTTCCAAGCAGAAGGTTACCAGCATGTTTAATGGAGTTCTTTTATCTCTCTCAGGATGGAATTCCCTTTGGGAATGAAGGGGTTATTTGAAGACACTCTGTTTCCTGCAACTTAAAACATTTTACCTTAAAAACAGAGTTTCAAAATCTTTCTATTTCCCATAATGGAACATAGCATGAAATACAGGAAAAATGAACTTTTCTCATGCACCCTGCCATATTTGCTATTCTCTGGTCACTAGATTCTTACCTAGGTGAAATGAATGAAATAACTTGTTATTAGTAGAATTTTGTTCATATTGCTTTCTTTTGAAAACATATTAAGAATTGAAAACCAATTCTGGGTTTTGTTGCACTGAATTTTAAAATAATCATTTTAAAATTTTAAAATAGATCATTTTAAAATAGATCAATTTTATGAGCAATGATTTTGGGTCACTTTTCACTCTTTTTCCTGAATATCCACAAGAATCTTGGGCCTCTTATACGAATTTAGTTGGTCCTCAAATGTCCTTAATGACTCTCAGAACCTGCAAAATGTATTCCTGAGAAAAACTGCTACTCAACTTATTTATGAAACCTGATGTGACCCTATATGTTGCCCCATTAATTTGGGATTCAATGTTATCAAGAGAAAAATACACAATAAGGCAGAAAGAATTTTTCATATTTGATGTNACTCAACTTATTTATGAAACCTGATGTGACCCTATATGTTGCCCCATTAATTTGGGATTATTTTTGCCATTCCTGAAAAAAACTCCATGCCCTTGGAGAAAGCTCACATCTACAACAGAAATGCCTATTGTGCTAATATTATTATATTTCTGATTTGCTATTTTTACTTATATCTTGGTTATCTTATCTACTACTAATGCAACTCTGAATGTTTCTCCTAAGAAAGGAAATACGATTTCATCCTTAACTATGTACCTGCTACCTGTTTTGGCAAGCTATCATGCAATAATGTTGTTTTAATTTTTTTTAACGTCAAAATTGGACACAAATTTGGTATCTAAATATACATACAAATAATTAAATATGATACAATGGAATTATATCCAGGCCCTAAATAGAGTATGTTATATTTGCATAGTGGAAAATGACCACAATTATATTTATGTAGTGAAGACTATAAAAAAAAACATGTTAGTATAATACAAATTCTGGTGGGAAAAAAAATTTCTATTTTTTTTTTAAAGATTTTATTTATTCATTTGACACAGAGAGAGAGATCACAAGTAGGCAGAGAGGCAGGCAGAGAGAGAGGAGGAAGCAGGCTCCCTGCTGAGCAGAGAGCCCGATGTGGGCCTCGATCCCAGGACCCTGGGATCATGACCTGAGCCGAAGGCAGCGGCTTTAACCCACTGAGCCACCCAGGCGCCCAAAAAATTTCTATTTTTGATATTTCTAGATTCTCATGAGAGGATCTGTAGCCAGATTGTATTGCTTTACTTAACTCTTCGGTAACTTCCACTTTATGTCATTGTGGCATGTTTCCATCTTGATTAATTGAAAATTAAAATAATGCTATTTTTATGAAATAAAATAAAT
The DNA here is from genome assembly GCA_002007465.1 of Ailurus styani. Classification (NCBI taxonomy): domain Eukaryota; kingdom Metazoa; phylum Chordata; class Mammalia; order Carnivora; family Ailuridae; genus Ailurus; species Ailurus styani. The sequence goes on from LNAC01000133.1 coordinate 3,066,285, forward strand.
TTAGTGATCAAATAACTGTGCAGAGAAATGAAGATATGTTGACATACAACTCTGAAGAAAAACGTAAATTGCAGTCCTGTGTTTATTTCAAATATTTTGGAGATTTGTTTTACTATTGCAAACACATGAATATGTAAGTAAATTTTGCTAAAATAAACATAGTTCACCTTGAAAATAAAATTTTACCTAATTTCTTTTCTTTTTTTTTTTAAAGGTTTTTATTTATTTATTTATTTGACACAGAGAGAGATATCAGATCACAAGTAGGCAGAAAGGCAGGCAGAGAGAGAGGAGGAAGCAGGCTCCCCACTGAGCAGGGAGCCCAATGGGGGCCTTGATCCCAGGACGCTGAGATCATGACCTGAGCTGAAGGCAGAGGCTTTAACCCACTGAGCCACCCAGGCACCCTTTACCTAATTTCTTATTTGATCTTTCCAAGGAATAAATTTGATCAAATATATTTAAACTTTGTGCAAATGATTTTATATATATATATAGTTAACATGTAATGTAATTATAACAATAATAAATTATTGTTATATAATTATAAATTATAAATAAATAATTTATTATTGTTATAAATATATTACATGTATTGTTATAATTACATTACATGTTAACTATAGTTATATATTAATCACATATTATACTTAATGATTAATTATATGATGGATTGATGGATTATATTATATATTCGTTATATATAATTTTCTAACATATCTCAAAAAACTATGATAGTTATTTTTTTAATAGTGATTTTTTAAAAGAACATCTATTGTTTCTTTAAAAATATTCTGGGATCTTTCTTTTTTTTCTCAGCTTTCAAATATTGACTGTAAATTTTCACATAAATTTGTGGTCTTAAGATATCTTCCTGTGTTGTGTCTCACTCTTATTAAAGACAGGAAGAAGAAGGTGATCACCACTAAGAACACATTTTCTACCCTAGTCCAACCGTTTTACAATGCAACAAAAGCCTTTTGATCTTCCCTGACCTCTTTAAGGTCTAATGCCCCACTTGGAAGCAAGAGATTGGAGGAAAGGGACAGACAAGGAAAAGAACTGGGATGAAGGAAACTGTATTTTGGGTCATGTATTGACCTCAATAAGTCCTTAAGGCTACATTTAAAAAAGAAGGAATATTATAACTATTTATATGAAATAATATTTATATGAAAGTAAATACGTAATGCATTTTAAATGAAATTTTATAAACATAATTTAATTTGACTTAATTTATATAAAGGTAAGAAATGTATTAGTCTTGCTCAGCGTTTAAATTATATTTTAAGCTTCCACTTTATTTCAATACTTTTTTCATTATTACTGAATGAATAGCATCAATTTAAAGCTGCCTTTATTTTTAATGTCATAATTTAATGTCATGTTTATTATTACCGTGTAAGTTAAATAGGGCTGCTTTTTTTTTTTTTAAGATTTTATTTATTCATTTGACACAGAGAGAGAGATTACAAGTAGGCAGAGAGGCAGGCAGAGAGAGAGGAGAGAGGAGGAAGCAGGCTCCCTGCTGAGCAGAGAGCCTGATGTGGGCCTGGATCCCAGGACCCTGGGATCATGACCTGAGCCGACGGCAGCGGCTTTAACCCACTGAGCCACCCAGGCGCCCAATAGGGCTGCTTTTTGTTTTAGGTCCTGCAATGTCATCACCATTTACAACAGTGCCTCTAATAAATACCCCCACTGGACAATTAGGTGAATGAAAGCATATAAAATCATCATCTTGTTTTCTGGACTTCTACTATTAACATTAACACTGTCATTTGTTCCTCATTTAATAACAGTTTTATCTCTATAACTGCCTTTAATATATAACAGTGAGCCAAAGATTACTGGGAGTAAGATTTTAGAAAGAAAACCATATAAAAGGGGAAAAAACCAAAGAAGAATAATTACATTATTAAAACCTCTGATTAAATAATTGATTTTTTAAACACTTTGCGTATTAAATTTTTACTCTGAATAAAAGTCATATACATTCAATAAAAGGTCAAATCACTAAACTGATATATGGAAGGATAGACAGTTACTATATTTTGATAGTTTACATAATCTTTTCATGATACATAGCGCATTGTAATAGTATTTTGAATTATTGTGTTGTTGATAATCTGCAAATCTTTTGAAAAGTAAATCAGTATATGGCTCCTGTCATCACTGAAGACTAATAAGAGAGATAATATTTCAAAGCTCTGTAAATGTGAAAAGAGAGTAATAATTAAAGGAAATTTAAGCTATATTTTTTAAATCTTTTGTGTTGAAGAAATTATAGTTTTCATTTTATTCACGTTTCATGTCCTTACAAGAGGCCTTTATAAGAGATACATATACATGACAGAAAGACAGAGCTAAATGTCTGCAAAATAGTATCCTCTCAAACAGAATGTATCATTCTTTTAAAAATACTGCTTTATTATGCATTCGATGCTATATATAATGAACTTGTATTAGTGCTTAAATTATAGAGTAGTATATATACAGAGACAGATTGAAGAAAAATCATAACACTAGTATTAGCAGAGATGTGGAAAACAGATACAGAATTGTAAGAGACACACATTATGATTTCCATGAGAGAAAAGAAAAGAGAAAATGCCAGAAATGTTACATAAATAAAGGCTTAGGCTTTTCTTTTCAACAAGGCTGCACACAGACTCAGGCAAATTTACTGAAAAAAGACAAAAGTTCTAGAATTATTTGGATGGCATTTCTGAATTCCATGTATAAAAAGAAATTCTTACAGTATGTGTCCATAGACAGCAGTACTTACAAAAGACAATCAAACTCATGTAGAGTTACATCTCTAAAAAATAAAAACTAAAACTTAATGTCACATTTTGTTTTTGTTTCAAAATAATTACCAACATATAAAATTGTAGCAATGTTTGTACAAAGGACCTTGCACATGCTTGAGCAATATAAATACAAGTCACTGACATTAAGCCCTGCCATTTCTCGAGTTGTTAGTGTGCATTTTCAACAAAAAAGGAAGATTTAAATAATCAGAATACATCAAAATGAAGACATTAGATTTGATCCAAGATACATTCCTATCTACAAACCCCATTCAAGTTTTGGTAATTGTCCCACTAATCTTTACAGAAAAAGAAAGAAAGAAAGGAAGCATGGAAGGAAAAGGAAGGAGGGAGGAGGGAGAGAGGCTAGGATGAAATGTAAAGACATTAGTCTTTTTAAATAAAATAAATATTATGAAATATATTCAGCCAAAATATTGTTCCTCTGCCAGAGCAGAGGTAAGAAACTTCTGTTACATGGAAGTATCAGACAGCTAAGCTATATAATTACTTAATATACTATAATCAAATAGAGATCGAATCAGAAAAAGAAGTTAACTGAAGACAAAATACATAATAGGAAAATTAGTATTTCTAATATTATGGCCTAAATGAATAAAAATTGAAACAATGAGTGTGTGCACTATAATATAAGTGCTAGAAAAATTCTTCAAGTACAAACAGTTCTCATAAGGGAAATCATAACAGCATTTTCAATTATTTCTACCTGTCCTTAGGATAAACAAATAGATGAGAGTTGGGTTGGTCAGGAAGAAAACATATTCTATATATTTCACCTTAATTATGAGCAGAGGATAGATCATAATATTATACTGATATTTTGAAATGTTTTGATTGGGAGGCATACTTGCTATATTAGATTTTCCATATAGAAATATCAACTGAACGATGTCTGTTCAACTAAGAGTGGAGCAATGCAGGGGTGGGTGGTGGACCTTCAACAAATACTATAAAATTTGGGAAATCGGGAAATAAAAACTCATTAACCTACAATGGTATAGACAATGGTTGTAAACATCAACAGAAGAAAATTCAGGTATACTAAATGATGAGAGTGAAATGTGAAACACTGCAAGAGAAGAACTGTGAAATAAACAATATTTACTCACTGGTCTCACTTTGTGTATTCTGCAATTCTCACAAAACCCTCAGAATACTCTGCTTTGTGGGTAACTATAGCCTTCCAGCCATGATCATTCCCATTTTCTGAAGGCCCTTAACTTACCTTCCTTCCACTGGTGTCCAGCAAGTGCAAAAATTAACTAGTTCTCACTTTGGTTGACAAAACCTGCTCCAGTTTTACTAGTGCATCCACTTCCCTTGTATCTGAACCCCTGGCAGGAGAAGTTATCTACTTCATGTCTGTGGGCGCTCAAACAGTAACTGAAAAACACAGGCTGATTTTGATGCCTGAAATGTGCACTAAAAGACTGTTGGTTACAATTATGCAGTTTCTGATTCCAGTTCTTTCCTCTAGTCCACTGTCTTTCCTACAAGTTCAGTTCTTCCTCCGTAAGTCCATTCATCACCAAAGTCTCCCACTGACCCTATACAGTTTGACAAACAAAAAAACAAAAAAATCACAGAAATCATCCTTCATGCTTATTTTGCTCACCACAACTCTATCCCTAGCCAAAATTAATTCTCAACCAAAATCTATTGATTTTATCTCCTCAGTAGGTGATGAATTCATGTTATCTCCGCTTATTCATCACCCCCTATACTTTGTCTATGTAGAGAATGGCAAAATGTAGATACTTAAGAAATAACTGACTAAAAGACTGTAAGCATAAATTCAGAGATTAAAAATATAGCATCGTTCAATCAAGTTCATTTTACATGACTTAAAAACAAAATCAGCTTGATAAGGTACTAAAATCCTTTAATGAAATTTTTATTAATATTCCTCTTTTTTGGGGGGGGCTTCTATGCTCCTTAAACTCAGAAACTTTTCTATACCACTTTCTATGCAATGATTACCAGATAATTTTTCAACAGACTTAGTTGTTAGTGATTGAATGCTTATATGAATACAGAGTAAATTTATGCACACTCATAATTACAGAAGAATAAGATGGTTAAAGTCTATTTTCTTCATAACAAATCTTTCTGATTTGTTACTAAACTTGCTGGAGGATAAATGTTGAAGTAGTCTTCTGAATGATACAATTTTAAACCTTAGAGAACTTTACTTTTGGTAGTTTTGATGTTATGTTATGTTAATACTCCTAAACTTTTTTGAAACTCAACATAATGCATACTAAAATATACATAAATGATGATAAATGTGAATAAGCTTCCTTTTCTTTTTTGTTTTTAAAAAATAATAAATAGGGCGCCTGGGTGGCTCAGTGGGTTAAAGCCGCTGCCTTCAGCTCAGGTCATGATCCCAGAGTCCTGGGATCGAGGCCCACATCCGGCTCTCTGCTCAGCAGGGAGCCTGCTTCCTCCTCTCTCCTCTCTCTCTGCCTGCCTCTCTGCCTACTTGTAATCTCTCTCTCTGTGTCAAATGAATAAATAAAAAATCTTTAAAAAAATAAAAATAAAAATAAATAATAAATATCTGGATGGATTTTCCATTTAAAATGTTTAGGAATGCCAGGCTTAGTCCGATCAACCAAACCAAGCATAGTCCTAAATGGGACTAAATCATCTTCTGTATTTCTCATTATATGAGAAAAATTCCTTGAATATGTTCTGATTTTTCACTATTGCTAATTAATTTGGGAGTACATTAGATTCAATGTTATCAAGAGAAAAATACACAATAAGGCAGAAAGAATTTTTCATATTTGATGTTAATTCCATTACAAATATAATACTCCTTTCTATTAGAAATATGAATCTATAAATTATAACTACTAAAATGTAGAATCTTTACCCTATTGTTTTTTAATTATACAAGAAAATTATAGGTCCACATACAACCCACACATGGGACACAAATGCATACCTCCCCTCCTCTGTCTATCCACCTTTTCCTTTGAATTCAAATCGACATAATAAGGTATGTAGTCTGAGTTAGATCCTAGGATTCCACTATGTAGGTAGAGTAATAACTAGACTTTCCATATTATACGTCTTTTTAAATGGTTTTGTGATATGTAGTCATAATTACAGGATAAAGCAATGACCCTCAAAGAAAGAATTCACCAGGAGAATAAAATAAAAGGTAAGACTTGCAGTCCAGGGAAGCATCCACAGGAGGAAATGTGATGAGCGTATTGCTGTCATTTGGGGAGGCTGAAGATGAATATGGATGGGAGAAATGTTGCTTTGACTGAGTGAAAATTGTTTCTTTATACTATAAGACTAAAGTAACACTAGTAATTTTAAATTACCCACTAAAATTGCCCATTAGATATTTAATATTTTATTTATAACACATTCTTCCTATGAACATACAGAAATATATCGCTTTCTTTTTTTTATTTTTAAGATTTTATTTGTTTGACACAGAGAGAGAGAGATCACAAGTAGGCAGAGAGGCAGGCAGAGAGGCAGGCAGAGAGAGAGAGGGGGAAGCAGGCTCCCTGCTGAGCAGAGAGCCTGATATGGGCCTCGATCCCAGGACCCTGAGATCATGATCTGAGCCGAAGGCAGAGGCTTTAACCCACTGAGCCACCCAGGCGCCCAGTATATTGCTTTCTGATTAGAAACCATATTTTGCATTTTGTAACTTTTGATATTCTGCAATTAAATTGTATTAATTACCCTTTATATATAAAGACACTTTGTACATAATATTATATAATTCCTATAACAAACTAATGAGATAGTTATTTACAAAAGAGAAATTTCTAGTTTAATAAGATAAATTCTCCTAAATTCCATAGCTCTTGGATTGTTACTGAGCTTAATCCCTTAGGCAGAGAGAATCAATAGTTACAGCAGCATGACTACACACATTGTTTGGCGGTACAAACACACCATCTTCAGAAGTGGCATGCACAAATTGTATACAAAAAAAACATCCAGTGTGCATTTAAATTTCCTCCACCTCTGCACATGGCTCACTCTGGGCTTTATTCAATTCCGGGCTTCAAGATTCAGAGCGGTCTAGGGGAATTTTCCTGCGTGGTCCTACCCAAAGGGAGTTCTTTTCTCCCCTTTATGGATAAATATGAACCAACTAGTCATTTTGGGAAACTGTTCAATCTAAGCATCAAAGTAAGAAATAAACACGATAAAACAAAAGCATACAGTGTGGTGTTAAATTTTTGTTTTTCTATCACATTTTTGTTTGTTTTAAATAAAACTGGAGGCATTTATTTTATGTTAATAGAAAGAGACTCTAAAAAAATTACTTTTCATGTCTTGATGATGGCTGTTAATATAACAGCATGTGCTTTTCAAACAAATGACTCTGAGAGTATCCCATGCCACCTGCTGAAATGGCACCTTCTAATGAAAAAACATGATTTCTGAGTTTGGATTCTCAGAATCTTGCATGTAAACTGAAAGTATAATATCTACTTCTATCTCAAAAACAATTTGACAACCTTAAATTATACTGAATTACCACCAATGCCAAGAATAAATACAACCAGGGCTTCAAATTAAGAAGTTTGACTTTTTATTTTTTTGGCTTGAAAATTGCTCAGCCTGGAAAATATAACAGATTTCATTAAAAAGACATGTTATTTTTGAAACAGTTTGAAGATTATATTTTGTGCTTTTGTTCATTTATGCAAACATAGAATATACTTGTATGGGTAATTATGGATGATGAATATAATAACAATGATGAACAGTGAGATGAAGGATTATGACATTGATATATTTCAGGGACTAACACCACTAAAATGCATTCTTCTCATCTGAAACATGGGGAGAAGAGTGGAAACTAAAGTGAGGATTAACAAGAGCAACAATTCTAAACTCAGTTGCAGTTTAAAAATAAGAATTAAGTTAGAGAAAAGTATCATATTAAATGAAATAACCTCAGGTAAATATTATTACAAGTTCTCAGAAATAGAATGCCACAGTGAAAGAAATATAACCTCAAAGTCGCCCTCACCCTGTGAAGCATTCTGGCTAACTTTTAATTTAGATGAATTGCAATGGAGCTAGACTGTTAAGGCAAAACAGTACAAGAGAAAATACTCAGATTTTTTCATATACAAAATACGCTGATGTCTTTAAAGCCTTGCACTTGGAAATGAGAACTCAAATAATATATCCTAGCATAAAATATAGGTTATTTGCGAAGAGATAGTTACATGCTGTCATTAATCACAGATATATAATTTTTTATTTATTTTGAGAATAGAAATTTATATCTCAACTTCCATATTACTTTTTAAAATTGCATTTATTGGGGTGCCTGGGTGGCTCAGTGAGTTAAAGCCTCTGCCTTCGGCTCAGGTGATGATCTCGGGGTCCTGGGATGGAGCCCCGCATCGGGCTCTCTGCTCAGGAGGGAACCTGCTTCCTCCTCTNGGAGCCCCGCGTCGGGCTCTCTGCTCAGGAGGCAACCTGCTTCCTCCTCTCTCTCTGCCTGCCTCTCTGCCTACTTGTGTGTGTGTCAAATAAATAAATAAAATCCTTAAAAAAATAAATAAAATAAAATAAAGTTGCATTTATGAACTGTAACATTTAAGTATCCTGATACATACCAGAAAAGTATTACTCTTCACCTCCCCCTTAATTTTCTTTTTGTATCTCCCCTATTTCCAAATTATTAGCTACAACATTAATTTTCCTTATTAATTTTTATTATGTGTACATTCTCGAATTTATTAATTCTTCAGTGCTGTATTTTTATGTCAATTACAAAAAATAATAACAATTACATGCATCAGTTTGTGAAAATAACAACTCTACATGGTTTTACTGGATCCATAAATAAAGTGATATCATGAAAAATTACTTTCAGAGAAAACCAAAGCATACATAACAAAAGCTTTCTCTTCTTTTACATGTCAAAAAAATTCTCAGAAATATTCTGTTAGTTTGCTTCATCTTTCAGCCATTAGTTTCTTATATAGTTCCCTTAACCAAATTTAGATCACCATCTTTCAATCTGCATGAACATATGATTTATAAGTTCCAACCCTTTGGTACTATTATATGTGGAATTATATATATTCTGATTTAGTTTTCAGCAGAGAGGACGCTTATTCTGGGATGACTGTCACTGCCCTCTTTATGTAATTACACTCTCCTTGAAACCATGACTACCTCTTATTTAGGTTCTATTTTCATTTTGCTAGAGGGTGTCTTAAAATGAGTTCTTTCCCAAAAAATATATTTGAAGTCAATGTGGTTTTTTAAAATGTATGAATATGTACTTATTTTTCTTCCTCAAGGCTTGATATTTGGGGGATATAATTCTATACTATAAAAATCGCCGTATGTTGTTCTTTTTAATCTAATGAACAGGTATTCTTTATTTTTTATGCCTATCATTTTTATATGACCTATTTAGACAATATCACAAAATGGTAAAATAAGGAAGATATTTTCCTACATTAAGTTTCAGAGTCATATTATTTAATCTTTCACATTTTGATCTGTAATTTACCTAACATTGATTTTGTTTATGGACAATATGATTATGTTGCCCTCTTCCCTAATATTGATAACCTAATCAATCCAACACAATTTATTTGATAACTTTTCATTTCCCTGCTGTCTTCCAGTGCCAACTTGTCAAAACAGAGTTCTTTAATGAGTGTATCATTTCCATTGGTTAATTCGCCAATTACTGCACAGTCATGTCTTAATTTCTGTAGTCATAATTAAAGGCTTTTCCCCCTGAAATTATACTGCAGTAAAACAGTCTAAATCTTTCTTCACCTTGACAGTATTTCTGACTATCTGCCTTCTTTTAAAATTTCATATAAATATTAGGTTAGTTTTCCTGTTTTCCAAAAAAAATTTCCCCTGAGAAATTGGTTTGGTTGACATTTAATCCAAAAATCCACTTGGGGTGCAGTATCCCAAGTTACTAGGACCGTTGCTCCTGTGAACATTCTGCATGTATTTTTTCTGCAAAAATGCAAACATTTCTTTATCTTAAAGATGAAATTATATTGTAAGTGATCTTTTCTGCACGGTTTCTTTTTTTTTTTTTGTAGAATGTATGGAGATGCATCCTTTTGCTTTTTTTAAAGTTGTTTGTTCACATTCATTGCTCTGTAGCTTCTTCCATTGGTAACTAGATCACATCTTCAAAAATTATCCACTGGCTTGGAAAAACCTGAACTACTATTTATATAATACCATAAGGCACAACATTAGCTATATGTCCAAATAGGGTTCTGACACAAATCACCCATATAGATCGATAGATTGATAGGTAGATAGATAGATAGATAGATAGATAGATAGATGATAGATCTTTAAGTGACTTAATCTGCACTCCTCCTTATAACTCTTCTGAAACATTATTATTCACTCAAATCCTTCCTATTCTATTTTATGAAATTTGGTCTGATTTTAAAATACGTTTTATGAATTCCTAACATTTTAGCCTCTCTGGTACTCTTGTTTAAATGGTTATGGTCCTAGACTGATGGACTGGTTAACTTATGTGCTGTTTCACTTACAATTATTTTAGTTTAGACAGCTGGTAGAGATATTTACCATCTTCATTTAGTATCCTGAGCACATCTCAATCTTTGCTTATTTACACATTAAGATCTGGCAATAATTATAACTTGTAATTCTAAACACTCACTACTTTCTTCTCTGTCCTTTTCACACTTTTAGTATTGCTGTAGTGTATGTAGTGGGAAGAAAGAAGGTAAAAAAAAAATCACTATTATTTCTGAAAATGATTTGTCATATTAACCTGTTATCAAAGACATATCTGGGGTGCCTGTGTAGCTCAAACGGTTAAGCATCTGCCTTTGGCTCAGGTCACGATCCCAGGGGTCTGGGATCAAGCCCTGTATCAGGCTCCCTCCTCAGTAGAAAGCCTGCTTCTCCCTCTCCCTCTGCCATCACCTCCACTTGTGCTCTCTGGCTCTGTCTATCTCTCTGTCAAACAAATAAATAAAATCTTAAAAAAAAAAGACATATATTTGGTTGCACTGAAATATATTATAAAAATGGAGCTTGCTTATTTATTTAACAGCATAATTTGATGTGGGCATTTAAAGTATTTGAGATATTAAATTCAACAAGAGGGGGAAAGTTCAATAACCTTGCAAGAGGATATCATAATAATTTTTATACATTTCACACTGTCTCTTTTAGTGAATTTGAGCCTGCTGCACCACTTTGGATATTTTATTGCATAGTTATCTTTAATAGTACAATGCATATATCTTTTAGTTAATGAAATGAAACTGCACTGATCAGATATTTCAAATCCCTGAAGTGAAAAATAAACTCCAGCTCATACAGTATTCAAATATTTATTTTGTTTCATGGTCTAAATCTGCACTAACTTTATTCATATACTAGAATCTACATTATTGTGAAAGCCAATGGTTTAAATCTAATATGACGTGTTTTCCTGATCTCATTTGATCATACTTAATCTCTTCCTTTACTTCATTTAAACTTTAAAATGATCAAAATAAATTGAGAGATCAAATACTGTCTACATTTTAACATATCCTCATGATAAACAAAACCTTTACCACGGTGGAAAAAGGAGTTGAGATTTGGTGGATGCTACAATTTCTATACTTTAATTTACAGAGATCTTTCTTGGTCTTATTGTGCTTTTCCTTAGGTATAACTCTTTGATGCTACTTGATGTATTGAATCCTAGACAAGTGCAAATTCTAGTCTCTTTGTGACACTGTTGCCTGAAACTTAAGTGTTTGCTGGCTTTCAATATCTCTTTTAGTTTTCAGTGTGATCTACTGTTGTAGTGAAGTAGATATTCAGCAATGAAAAGTTTTCCAAAACACAGTATTTTCTTATTCTGTCCAAGGATATTACTTTTTAGTAACTTCCTTTTAACATTTTAATCTCATCAAGTAAGCATGCCACAGCTTTTAAAAACAAGGTTGAAATGTATACATGCATTTTAATTAGATAAACTTTTTAAATACTTAAAGCTAAATGCCTAAATTATTACATTTAACTAATTAAAAATTACTATTTTTCTTTGTCCAGATTTTAAAAAAACAAGTTGCTTGAATTACTCCATTAATTATTTCAATTATACTGAATATCAGGAATATTTATGTATAACAATTGTTACTTTAGTATAAATATTTAATGTCTTATAACACCTGGAAAATATCTTCTTTAAAATTAATATAACTTGGTTGTGGCAGCTTTCAGCATTTCTGTTTCAGCAGGTGTGTTAGATATTAGCATGAAGGAAATTGTGAGAATATGTTTCATTTCAAAAGCTTATTGGTAGCAATTTAATTTTTTTTAATGGTCCTAATTACTTAGAATACACGAAGCTATTTTGACTAATTCTTGTACTTTCCCATGCATAGTGCTATTTACATGTGTAATCAGTGTTAATTGTATTAAATTGTTTCCATCCACAAACATATATTTATTTAAAATAAAAGAAGAAAACACCTCTCATAGAATGTAAGACATGTACCTAATACATGGGTATGCATAAAACCATGGCATTTGTTTTATACTTTGGGATGTAATTCAATACTTCTTACTTTTTGCTGTAGCTATAGCCTCTGTTCTGTGAGTCCTTTCAATTGGCTGAATGAAGAATGATATTGAAACCTAAGATGTGGGGGCTCTGTGTGCTCCATGTGCTTGGTGTGAGACTTGCTATTGGATTGTTGCTCCTTCTGGATTCTCAGAGGAGAGAGCAATGGGACATGTGTATGATCTAGAATGTACATATACACATATTACCAATATTACTATATTTAACCATCTGTATGTATATTAACTTAAAGATAAGTTTATACAAATGTATTAAACTTGAATCTATGACTACATGACTACATGGATTATTCTAGCTCCACCCCTCCCCCCCTTTTTCTTTAATCTTGACACCAATATTGGGAAAACTGGCTCCAACTACCTGTCATCCATTTACAAAACTGTTCAACTCCAGTACGTATGTATGGTGGTATCAGAACTGTTAGCTTATACACCTGGAGTAAATCTCTATATCAACTATATTACAATTCTTTTGTTTTTAGCTTTAGATTCCACTCATTTCCAAAGTTACTTATGTCCACACCTTCCCCAAACCCCTTCCCATGAAGCTATTTCTTAAATTTGCAATACAAATTCTTTTCTCCTAGTTTTCATTCATTCCTGAGAGCCCCCAACTTTTTTTTAATGTTCTTTAAACTAAGATTTTTCTGTGCTCTAAAGTCCCAAGAGTTTTGACAAATGCAGAGTGTCATTTATCCACCATTAAAGAATTACTATTATTACTATAGAATAGAATTGCACCGCTGGCACGATTAACACCTCTGCTGTGCTTTACTTATTCAAACCTCCTTACTCCCCCTGTATCCCTGGCAACCATTGATCTTAACGTCATTATAGTTTTGCCTTTTCCAGAATATCTTATAGTTGAAATCATACAGTATGTAGTCTTGAATTCTTTCCAGACTTGCTTCTTTCATTAACAATGGTCATTGGGTGCCTGGGTGGCTCAGCGGGTTAAAGCCTCTGCCTTCGGCTCAGGTCATGATCCCAGGGTCCTGGGATCGAGGCCCGCATCCGGCTCTCTGCTCAGCAGGGAGCCTGCCTCTTCCTCTCTCTCTGCCTGCCTCTCTGCCTACTTGTGATCTCTCTCTCTGTTGAATAAATAAATAAAATCTTTAAAAAAAAAACAAAACAATGGTCATTTAAGATTTCTCTATGTCTTTTCATGGTTTGATATCTTATTGATTTTATTGTTGAATTATAGTCCATAGTATGGATGTACAATTTGTTTATCCTTTGACCTACTGAAGGGCATCTTTGTTGTTTCCAGTTGTTGGCATTTATGACCAAAGTGGCTAAAAATATCCATGGATAGGCTTTTATGGGCGCCTGGGTGGCTCAGTGGGTTAAAGCCGCTGCCTTCGGCTCAGGTCATGATCCCAGGGTCCTGGGATCGAGGCCCACATCGGGCTCTCTGCTCAGCGGGGAGCCTGCTTCCTCCTCTCTCCTCTCTCTCTGCCTGCCTCTCTGCCTACTTGTAATCTCTCTCTCTGTGTCAAATGAATAAATAAAATC
>LNAC01000133.1:3082427-3171017 GCA_002007465.1 Ailurus styani
TAGATAGATAGATAGATAGATAGATAGATAGATGATAGATCTTTAAGTGACTTAATCTGCACTCCTCCTTATAACTCTTCTGAAACATTATTATTCACTCAAATCCTTCCTATTCTATTTTATGAAATTTGGTCTGATTTTAAAATACGTTTTATGAATTCCTAACATTTTAGCCTCTCTGGTACTCTTGTTTAAATGGTTATGGTCCTAGACTGATGGACTGGTTAACTTATGTGCTGTTTCACTTACAATTATTTTAGTTTAGACAGCTGGTAGAGATATTTACCATCTTCATTTAGTATCCTGAGCACATCTCAATCTTTGCTTATTTACACATTAAGATCTGGCAATAATTATAACTTGTAATTCTAAACACTCACTACTTTCTTCTCTGTCCTTTTCACACTTTTAGTATTGCTGTAGTGTATGTAGTGGGAAGAAAGAAGGTAAAACAAAAATCACTATTATTTCTGAAAATGATTTGTCATATTAACCTGTTATCAAAGACATATCTGGGGTGCCTGTGTAGCTCAAACGGTTAAGCATCTGCCTTTGGCTCAGGTCACGATCCCAGGGGTCTGGGATCAAGCCCTGTATCAGGCTCCCTCCTCAGTAGAAAGCCTGCTTCTCCCTCTCCCTCTGCCATCACCTCCACTTGTGCTCTCTGGCTCTGTCTATCTCTCTGTCAAACAAATAAATAAAATCTTAAAAAAAAAAGACATATATTTGGTTGCACTGAAATATATTATAAAAATGGAGCTTGCTTATTTATTTAACAGCATAATTTGATGTGGGCATTTAAAGTATTTGAGATATTAAATTCAACAAGAGGGGGAAAGTTCAATAACCTTGCAAGAGGATATCATAATAATTTTTATACATTTCACACTGTCTCTTTTAGTGAATTTGAGCCTGCTGCACCACTTTGGATATTTTATTGCATAGTTATCTTTAATAGTACAATGCATATATCTTTTAGTTAATGAAATGAAACTGCACTGATCAGATATTTCAAATCCCTGAAGTGAAAAATAAACTCCAGCTCATACAGTATTCAAATATTTATTTTGTTTCATGGTCTAAATCTGCACTAACTTTATTCATATACTAGAATCTACATTATTGTGAAAGCCAATGGTTTAAATCTAATATGACGTGTTTTCCTGATCTCATTTGATCATACTTAATCTCTTCCTTTACTTCATTTAAACTTTAAAATGATCAAAATAAATTGAGAGATCGAATACTGTCTACATTTTAACATATCCTCATGATAAACAAAACCTTTACCACGGTGGAAAAAGGAGTTGAGATTTGGTGGATGCTACAATTTCTATACTTTAATTTACAGAGATCTTTCTTGGTCTTATTGTGCTTTTCCTTAGGTATAACTCTTTGATGCTACTTGATGTATTGAATCCTAGACAAGTGCAAATTCTAGTCTCTTTGTGACACTGTTGCCTGAAACTTAAGTGTTTGCTGGCTTTCAATATCTCTTTTAGTTTTCAGTGTGATCTACTGTTGTAGTGAAGTAGATATTCAGCAATGAAAAGTTTTCCAAAACACAGTATTTTCTTATTCTGTCCAAGGATATTACTTTTTAGTAACTTCCTTTTAACATTTTAATCTCATCAAGTAAGCATGCCACAGCTTTTAAAAACAAGGTTGAAATGTATACATGCATTTTAATTAGATAAACTTTTTAAATACTTAAAGCTAAATGCCTAAATTATTACATTTAACTAATTAAAAATTACTATTTTTCTTTGTCCAGATTTTAAAAAAACAAGTTGCTTGAATTACTCCATTAATTATTTCAATTATACTGAATATCAGGAATATTTATGTATAACAATTGTTACTTTAGTATAAATATTTAATGTCTTATAACACCTGGAAAATATCTTCTTTAAAATTAATATAACTTGGTTGTGGCAGCTTTCAGCATTTCTGTTTCAGCAGGTGTGTTAGATATTAGCATGAAGGAAATTGTGAGAATATGTTTCATTTCAAAAGCTTATTGGTAGCAATTTAATTTTTTTTAATGGTCCTAATTACTTAGAATACACGAAGCTATTTTGACTAATTCTTGTACTTTCCCATGCATAGTGCTATTTACATGTGTAATCAGTGTTAATTGTATTAAATTGTTTCCATCCACAAACATATATTTATTTAAAATAAAAGAAGAAAACACCTCTCATAGAATGTAAGACATGTACCTAATACATGGGTATGCATAAAACCATGGCATTTGTTTTATACTTTGGGATGTAATTCAATACTTCTTACTTTTTGCTGTAGCTATAGCCTCTGTTCTGTGAGTCCTTTCAATTGGCTGAATGAAGAATGATATTGAAACCTAAGATGTGGGGGCTCTGTGTGCTCCATGTGCTTGGTGTGAGACTTGCTATTGGATTGTTGCTCCTTCTGGATTCTCAGAGGAGAGAGCAATGGGACATGTGTATGATCTAGAATGTACATATACACATATTACCAATATTACTATATTTAACCATCTGTATGTATATTAACTTAAAGATAAGTTTATACAAATGTATTAAACTTGAATCTATGACTACATGACTACATGGATTATTCTAGCTCCACCCCTCCCCCCCTTTTTCTTTAATCTTGACACCAATATTGGGAAAACTGGCTCCAACTACCTGTCATCCATTTACAAAACTGTTCAACTCCAGTACGTATGTATGGTGGTATCAGAACTGTTAGCTTATACACCTGGAGTAAATCTCTATATCAACTATATTACAATTCTTTTGTTTTTAGCTTTAGATTCCACTCATTTCCAAAGTTACTTATGTCCACACCTTCCCCAAACCCCTTCCCATGAAGCTATTTCTTAAATTTGCAATACAAATTCTTTTCTCCTAGTTTTCATTCATTCCTGAGAGCCCCCAACTTTTTTTTAATGTTCTTTAAACTAAGATTTTTCTGTGCTCTAAAGTCCCAAGAGTTTTGACAAATGCAGAGTGTCATTTATCCACCATTAAAGAATTACTATTATTACTATAGAATAGAATTGCACCGCTGGCACGATTAACACCTCTGCTGTGCTTTACTTATTCAAACCTCCTTACTCCCCCTGTATCCCTGGCAACCATTGATCTTAACGTCATTATAGTTTTGCCTTTTCCAGAATATCTTATAGTTGAAATCATACAGTATGTAGTCTTGAATTCTTTCCAGACTTGCTTCTTTCATTAACAATGGTCATTGGGTGCCTGGGTGGCTCAGCGGGTTAAAGCCTCTGCCTTCGGCTCAGGTCATGATCCCAGGGTCCTGGGATCGAGGCCCGCATCCGGCTCTCTGCTCAGCAGGGAGCCTGCCTCTTCCTCTCTCTCTGCCTGCCTCTCTGCCTACTTGTGATCTCTCTCTCTGTTGAATAAATAAATAAAATCTTTAAAAAAAAAACAAAACAATGGTCATTTAAGATTTCTCTATGTCTTTTCATGGTTTGATATCTTATTGATTTTATTGTTGAATTATAGTCCATAGTATGGATGTACAATTTGTTTATCCTTTGACCTACTGAAGGGCATCTTTGTTGTTTCCAGTTGTTGGCATTTATGACCAAAGTGGCTAAAAATATCCATGGATAGGCTTTTATGGGCGCCTGGGTGGCTCAGTGGGTTAAAGCCGCTGCCTTCGGCTCAGGTCATGATCCCAGGGTCCTGGGATCGAGGCCCACATCGGGCTCTCTGCTCAGCGGGGAGCCTGCTTCCTCCTCTCTCCTCTCTCTCTGCCTGCCTCTCTGCCTACTTGTAATCTCTCTCTCTGTGTCAAATGAATAAATAAAATCTTTAAAAAAAAAATAAAAAAAAAAAAAGAAATTGCAAATATTAAAAAAAAAAAGAAATTGCAAATATTTTCATTAAGAACTTTGCATGTCAATGAACATACATAATTGCAAATATTAAAAAAAAAAAGAAATTGCAAATATTTTCATTAAGAACTTTGCATGTCAATGAACATACATAAAAGGAAAATATCTTTAAAGATATAACCAGTAGGGCTAATAGCGAAACAAAGTGCATAAATATATCTTACGATGCTTTGTCTCTTATAGATATCTCTCATACTCAGAGAACAAATATCTGGTGTATAAATTTTAAGGTGGAAGATGGATTAAAAACAAAGGTTATACTTATTATGTTTCTGCTTAATATTATTACTAAACATAAACAATGACCCACAAAGTGAATTGATTAATTATAAATCTTAAGGATATGGGCTAAGTGTAGTACAGAATAGACACATCTTTACTTAGCTCTAATATTTATCTATTGCCCTTACTTATTCTGTTTCCCAAGAAGGAAATAAATATACTCTGAAATATATGTTCATGAATATATGGTCTAAAATTTTCATTAAAACATATTTTCTGGAGTTCCTGGGTGGCTCAGTCAGTTAAGCGTCTGCCTTCAGCTCAGGTTGTGATCCTGGAGTCTGCAGATCTAGCCCCAAATCAGGCTCTCTGCTCAACAGGGAGTCTGCTTCTCCCTCTGCCCTTCACCCCTCTCATGTGTTCTCTCTCTTGCTGTCTCACTCTCTCTCAAATAAATAAAACACATTTTCTGAATTGCACTTAAAAATTTTAGGAGGATTAGATTCAGTCTCAAGTGTTCTAATGAGAATATAAGCATGGATAGTAAAGGGATTACCAACATTTATAAGAAAAAAATAAGAAAAATTACATGGCACAGTATTAAGTAAAATTAAGAGGTGATAATTCACTCAGGAAAAATTACCAATATAGTCACAGTAATATGTACATAAATGAGTGTAAGAATAAATACAGAAAAAAATGTAAGTTTATAAAATTGCCAGAAATAAAGGGGCCAACATCAGATGATTCTGTAATTCCAAAAAAAAAAAAAAAAATCAAATTACAGATAATGACAAAATAGAAGGCAAAAACTTCATACTACATATTATAAGTCATTTGCTAACTGAGGCCAGGAGAATATCTAATGGATGGTAAAAGAAGTTCATTATGATTATCAACATAAAGTTGTGACAAGCTTTAAGATGTATATGCAATATTTATGTTTTTCACTATTATTAATAATCCTCACCCATTTACTTGTTTGTTTATTTTTGCAACCCTATTTGAAGAACACAGTGATGACTAATATGTTAGGTTTTAGATTGGAGTAAGACTTGATTGCTATCTACCTGTCAATAAGAATATTGATGATGATGGATCTTTGTGAATTCTGATCATTGGGAGCACATTATATTTACCTGAACTAAAAACAGGATAAAGGAAAAGGAGAGCGATTTTGCCAGTTTTTTTCCATTTGACTTTGCTATACCCACTCTTGTCTGTTCTCATTCCTGCTCTCCTCTGCAGAAAACTGACTTGTATGAAACATATCAATGTGTCCCGATGCTTTTTGATTTCACTTGGGTGTTAAGCAATGGAGAACTGCAGCAGAGCATTAGAAAAAATGAGGGAGAGAGAGATCAGTGCATTGATTTCCATTCCTTCCTTAAAAAAAGAAGTGCTAAATAATTAGTTTATGTATTGATTAATGAAACAAAACATGGGCAAATTATAAAATGTTCTTATACCAAGGGTTGTTTTCTACAAATCTTTTGGTTAAAAAATAAAGAATATGTACTAAAGCAAAACATTGTTTATAAATAACCAATAATCTGAGTCATAATTTACGTTCATATTAATGTTAAAATCCATCAATCTGTCAAGATGTTTACAATTGATATGAGAAGCATTGGTCTATCATTGATTTCCTTATGAAAAAAGATGGTTAGAGCCAAGAAACTACTCCCAATAAAATTAATTACTCAGAAATCTTTCTCATTATGCTTATCACCTGATACATTTTAATCTACATAATATTTTAAGAAAGCCTTAAACCTTTGCTCCAATAGGGAAAACTATCAATAACGATTTAGTTTGCTTTGTTACTTTCCTGATAAATTCCTCTGCTTTTCTTGTAAGAAAAAAAAAAGGTAACATAGTAAGAAAATGACAGAAATACAAAAAATTCATTGTGAAATAACTTGGGAAAGAGTAAAATATAAGGTTCATTTAATTGTGACTAGGGGATACGTGTCTGGACTTCTGAAACAATTGGGACCAGTGTTTGAATAATGACAATAATCCACCTTTCAATTCCACTTTTTTTTGGTCTGTGTTTGCTCTATTTTTTTCAGACAAGCTATCTCTACGTGGTTTGGACACAGCCAGCCATGAGTAGTCCTTAAAGAGGATGCCTTCATTATTTATTTCTGGGATGATCAGCTATAGGGAGAGATCCCTAGTAATAATGTAAAGCCACTATTAGAAACTTATGGTTGGCATAGGGAGGTGGATTCGAAAGGGGGAGTCATTGTTCTTAAAAGAAATGAAGTTTCTTCCTTCAGATAAAAGAAAAATTACTAGAGTCAATGGACATTCAAAGGATAAAAGGTAGAAAATGTGCTCAGCATATGTTTTTACCAAAATAAGTTTTAAATATAGGAGAATTACTCTCTCTACACAATATAATTCTGAGTACTCTGGTGTTTTGTAAACACAGTCATTTAGGACACTGTTTCAATCATTATCTGTTAAGTGTCTTCACAGCATAAATGGTTTTATGTTGTTGTGAGGAGAGTGGTAAAGATTAAAGATGAATGCAATGATCTGTGCAATAGGGTGTGTGCCATTCATAAATCCACTAGGAAAAGTGACTGTCATATCAAAAAATACACCAAAAAAAAAAAAACTGCTTTACAGAAGCATGTTTGGCCTTTGTTTTACCAGTGTTATTATGAAACACTCAGAAAGCAAGTGTTTTTTTTGAAACCTTCCTCTGATACATTTGTAAGTCCTGCTGATGTCAGAAAAAGGTTATGCCTTTTTCTTGATAGTATTGAGACTTGACAAAAAAACTACCCCAGTTATCTATGATTTTAAGTTATAATGACTTCCAGGATTTCAAGGGGGAAAAGAAAGACTCATTCTTAATGATGCAACC
Source organism: Ailurus styani (assembly GCA_002007465.1). NCBI lineage: Eukaryota > Metazoa > Chordata > Mammalia > Carnivora > Ailuridae > Ailurus > Ailurus styani. Next base: position 3,089,438 of record LNAC01000133.1, read on the forward strand.
ATAGGGTTGAGGGAGCCAGTTGAATTATGATTCTGAATCATTTCATTGTGTAAACTCCTCATTTTGTAGCCAAATGCTCAGTCAAGAGATGATCTACTTCCTTTCACTAATCCCTATCCTTAAGAAACTATGACTTTATGCACTCATTGATCCTTAACTTTCCCTTTAGGCTTCTAGTAACAGCTTACACATGGGATAAACCATAACACCAAAAATATGCCATGGTGTTGCTCTATTTTTTTTTAAGACAATCAGATAATTATGTTCTTTTTATAATTATTGAGTTCCAGTGCATTGTGGATTTTTTACAGAGTCAAGTATTCATCTCATATATAAAGTATTTTAGCCTTTTGTCTGTAGTGTCATTTGCAAACATCTTCTCCTCTTCCGAGGGCTGCTTCTTTGTTTTGTTGACTGCTTCCTTTGCTATGCAGAAGCTTTTTATCTTGATTAAGTCCCAAAAGTTCATTTTCGCTTTTGTTTCCTTTGTTTTTGGAGAACTGTCTTGAAAGAAGTTGCTGTGGCTGATGTTATGCCTATGTTCACCTCTAGGATTTTGATGGATTCCTGTCTCACATTTAGGACTTTAATCTATTTTGAGTTTATCTTTGTGTATGGTGTAAGAGAATGGTCCAGTTTCATTCTTCTGTATATAGCTGTCCAATTTTCTCAGCATCATTTATTGAAGAGACTGTGTTTTCTCCATTGGATATTTTTTCCTGATTTGTCAAAGATTATTTGACCATAGAGTTGAGGATCCATATCTGGGCTCTCTACTCTGTTCCATTGGTCTATGTGTCTGTTTTTGTGCCAGTACAATGCTGTCTTGGTGATGACAGCTTTGTAATATAGCTTGAGATCAGGAAACCTGATGCCCACAGCTTTGTTTTTCTTTTGTCAACACTTCCTTGGGGTTTCGGAGTCTTTTCTGGATCCATACAAATTTTAGGTTTGTTTGTTCCAGCACTTTGAAAAATGCCGATGGTATTTTGATTGGGATGGCGTTGAAAAAATAGATTGCTCTGGGAAGTATAGACATTTTAACAATGTTTATTCTTCTGATCCATGAGCATGGAATGTTTTTCCATCTTTTTGTGTCTTCTTCAATTTCTTTCATGAGTGTTCTGTAGTTCCTAGAGTATAGATCCTTTACCTCTTTGGTTAGGTTTATTCCAAGGTATCTTATGGGTTTTGGTGCTATAGTAAATGGGATCGATTCTCTAGTTTCCTTTTCTACAGTTACATTGTTATTGTATAGAAAAGCAACTTATTTCTGTGCTTTGATTTTGTATCCTGCTGCATTACTGAATTGCTCTATGAGTTCTAGTAATTTCGGGGCAGAGTCTTTTGGGTTTTCCCAAATGATGACATGATACACAAAGTATCATGTCATCTGCGAAGAGAGACATTTTGACTTCTTCTTTGCCAATTTGAATGCCTTTTATTTTTGTTTTCTGATTGTTGATGCTAGGACTTCTAGTACTTTGTTGAACAATACTGGTGAGAGTAGTCTTCCCTGTCATGTTCCCGACCTTAGGGGAAAAGCGCTCAGCTTTTCCCATTGAGAATGATATACCCAGTGGGCTTTTCATTGACGGCTTTTATAATCTGAGGAATATTCCCTCTATCCCAACACTCTGAAGAGTATTAATGAGGGAAGGATGTTGTATTTTGTCAAATGCCTTTTCTGCATCAATTGAGAGGACTACATAGTTCTTGTCTTTTATTAATGTGCTCTATCACATTGATTGATTTGTGAATTTTGATGCACAGGATTCCTGCATCCCACTTGGTTGTGGTGAATAATCCTTTTACTGTACTGTTGGATCCTATTGGCTAGCATCTTGTTGAGTATTTTGGTATCCATGTTCATCAGGGATACTGTTTTGTAATTCTCCTTTTTGTTAGGGTCTTTGCCTAGTTTTTGGGTCAGGGTGATACTGGCCTCACAGAACAACTTTGGAAGTTTTCTTTCCTTCTGTTTCTATTTTTTGAAACAGCTTCAGTAGAATAGGCATTATTTCTTCTTTAAATGTCTCAAGACATTACAAAAGTTTTTATTTTTTGGTCTAATTTGGACTAGCAGATTTTCTGAGCCCAATAGCATTGTGAAAGTAGTGTGGCTAATCAGAATTATCACTTACAAAAGACCTTGGTATCAGTAACATGTAATTTTATTTTAAGAATTAGGAAGTTATGAAATTTGTATACAAAGCTTTAGAATGAAATATTTATTAGACTGTAAAATGATACATCAAGCTTTTTTTCCTGATTTTTTAGGATGTACTTTTTTAAATCAAAATTGCTACTGTTTATGTAATCATTTTTATACAAATGTAACTTAGTGTAAATAGAAAAATTCAAGTGTCAAGTAGTTTTTCAAGTCAATATGCACAAACATATTGAAACAGATTTTGAATATACAGTTGTTAAACTCCTACCCAAGAGATTATTAATGCATTCTTAGCAGCTGCTACATCTTTTATTTGAAGAAAGTGTGAGAATAGAATTTGACATGTTGCAAGTCACATGATCCAAACCAATAAGGTTGATTAAGGAATAAAAATGAGTCACTAATACCCAAATTAGTAGATTATTAAAAGAGATATGAATATGCATGTTGAAGTGCCAAATATATTTTCAAGACTTTAAAGACTTAAAATATCCTGAAAGCTGTCAATAAAAAGACATTTTACAATATTAAAAATCCACTTAAAATATCTTATAATGTTAACAATTTTATTTCCACTAAGCTTTTCACTGTGATTTCAAAAATATTACAAAATTGCTCAAGTATTATGGAGAAATCAGTATTAAAACACCGAATATTTATTACTTTCAGTCAAATTTTTGAAATTCAAGAATATGTAAAAAGGTATTTCAAAATGTTATTTCTAATTTCTATATGTATCATGTGAAGTTATACTATTTAATTATAAGTAAAATATTTTGTGATCCCAATTACCATTTTAAATTGGGTATTAAATATATATAAGTATCACAGTATTTGTGATATTAGCCACAAAATATGTATATTACCTGAAAAGATAAGCAAACATTTAAAGTCTTTGAGCAATTTATGTAACATGAAAAATGGTAGAATATCTGAATTGCATAATTTTAAAAAATATCTGGCTTTATTTTCAATTCATAATTATATACTTCAAATAGTTTATATGATTATGTATTTTCAGGTTGTTTGTTATAGAAAAAAGTTAATGAATCTCACTGAAAAACTGGCATATTGGCCATTTTTAAAATTTATTATTGAAACGTTTTTCTTAGTTTTTTTCTTTTGCATATCTCATATGGAGTGTATATCATACTTTTGCTTTCTTTGTCTTTTGTTATTACTAAAGAAAATAACAAATATTTGCTTACAGATTCACTATTAATTATATTTTCCTAATCTCAGTCATTCCTTCACAGACTGTTCTGGATGTCTAACGTCATGTACCAAACTGCTACAGAACATAGTGCCTTAAATTGTTTACTATCACAGGTGGACAATTCTCTCTTGGGATCTCTCATAGACTTGCACTAAAAAGTTACCTGAAAGTACAATTCAGTTCCACATGCAAGATGCCTTTTACACTTACATGTCTGGTGCACAGGCGGGGCTGCCTGGAACAGCAGAAGTTGACCAAAACCACTCTCATTCTCTCTCTGTCTCCCTGTCCTTCTCTTCTCCTCCCTTTCTGTCTCACTCTGTCTGAGTCTCTCTTTCATTTTTTACCCTTATGTTATTAGAATTTCCCAAGAATTTATTCGCTTTACTAAGTAATTGTAATTATGAAACATACCAGTAAAATGTCCAGTGAATTTTAGTTTCAAGTGTAGTAGTCTTCATTGTATTCTTCATTTCTCCATGGACACTGAAGACAGCATTTCTCCTTACTTATATTTTTAATTAGATTTTTAAAAGTATTTAAAGTTTTCTTATGCCATATGTTATGTCACATACTTTGAAATTTCCTTGCCTTGAAATATTTCAGTTCCATTTAGCCGTGTTTGTCTAATATTTACTCACCACAGATTATTAATATTTTGTATAACTTTTAATTGAATTAAGGGATGAATTTTTTACTTAATTTTTACTAAAATGGAGTACTTACATATGCAGGAAAGTACTTTTAAAAAAATCTTAATCAAGATTTCCTGGGAAGATGGCAGAGTAAGACAATCCTTAGTTCACCTCTTCCCGCAGATACACCTAGATAACACCCATATCAGTATAAATAACTGAGAAAATGACCAAAACAATTGGCAGATCAGACTCTCCGCAGCTAAGTATAGAGAAGAGCCCACCCTGAAAAAGGTAGAAGTGGCAGAGATGTAGTCAGGTACCAAAGTGACCCACAAGAGGCTGTCTGTGGGAGAAAGGGACACTGTACACACAGAAAAGCAAGAGGAGGACTCACCACACCAGGCACCTAAAGCATGGGAGATCTGCGTGAAGAAGACAAATTCCCATAAAATGTGGCTTTGAAAACAAGAGGGGATTAACTTCATGAGCTGTTCTATTCAGTAGAGTGCAACAACTGGAACTTTAAAAATCAGTGTGCTCAGCTCTGGGAGAGTGGGAGGGTGATAGGACACGGAGTGCCTGTGCTTCAAGAATCAACATAACAAGTGACACCTCTAAGATAGAGCATAAAAGTAGCAGTTTGACAAAATGCCTGGGATATATGGGAAGGAGATTTAGTAACTAATCTCATAACATGTGTTAAACAGGGAGGGACCTTTAGGAGACTTGTTCAGGAACAACAGAACTGGTAGACACCATTTCCCTCCCCAGATGCACAGCCTATATACACAGTAACCAGCAAAACCTGAACATTCTCCACTGGCTTGCTCAAGGCATGCCACACCCCTGTGCTCTCCCGTGAATGCTCTCCATGGGAAGGGCCCTCAACAGGAGTTCAACCAAAGCAGTTCCACAACCTGGCAGTGTGCAAGCAGCCCTAACAAGGACAAACACTACTTCACAGTGACTTCTGCCCTGGAGGAAAAAGAAGAAAATCACACACCAGTTCAACTGCAGTCACAGCAATACGTTGGGGGCAGACACCTGGTCAGATTGCAGGCCCTGCATATCCACAAAAGCTTCACAGGGAGACCAAACTGCAGTTCAGTGCAGCCACAGCTACAGCAAAAAGCTTACACAACTGAAGACCAATGCAGCCACAGACTTCCTCATTCACAACCCAGGGACCAAACCTTAAAAACATCAGGAAAAGAGACCCATTGCAGACAACTGGACTGAACAAACATGGCTCAGCCACAAAAGCAGGGCCCATGCAACACACATAAGAGATACCTCAGAAGCTCCAGGATCTGCTGAACAGGAGACTTTGCTCTGCAGGGCACTACGGCAATTCTTCTACATAATAAGGCCACTACTTTCAAAAACAGGAGACATAGCTGATTTTTCTGACATATAAAAACAGAAACAAAGAGTTAGATAAAATGAGGAGACAGAGGAATTTTCCCAAATGAAAGAGCAGGTTAAACCACAGCAGAAGATAAAGAATGCATTGACTAAAATTAAAAATACACTAGAAGGACTAAATAGTAGGCTAGAAGCAGCAAAAAATCAGATCGAAGACTTGCAGGACAGAATAATGGAAAGGTATCAAGCTGAACAGGAAAGAAAAAAGACTAATAAAAAATGAGAATAGATTTAGGGAACTCAGCAAAACCATCAAACATAATAGCATTCACCTATAGTGATCCCAAAAGAAGAAGAAAGAGAAATAGGTAAGGGGGTAGAAAATTTATTTGAGGAAATAAGAGCTGAAAACTTCCTAAATCTGGGAAAGGAAACAGAAATCCAGATCCAGGAGGCAGAGAGCCCTCATCAAAATTAACCCAAGGAGATTCATAGCAAGGCATATTGTAATTAAAGTTACCAAAAAAGTAGTGATAAAGAGAGAATTTTAAAAACAACAAGAGAAAAGAAAATAACTGCTTATAGGGGAAACCCATAAGACTGTCAACGGAGTTTTCAGGAAAAACTTTGTAGGTCACAGGGAGTAGTATACTATATTCAAATTGCTGAAAGAAAAAAAGTCTTGCAACCAAGAATATTCCATTCAGCAAGCTGTCATTCCCAATAGGATAGATGAAAAGCTTCCCAAACAAAAGTTAAAGGAATTCAGCACCACTAAAAAAGCCCTTCAAGAAATGTTAAATGTTAAAGGGAACTCTGACTAGAAAGATCATAAGAGTAAGAAAAGTAGAAAGCAGAGAGGAGGGGCGCCTGGGTGGCTCAGTGGGTTAAACCCTCTGCCTTCGGCTCAGGTCATGATCTCAGGGTCTTGGGATCAAGTCCAACATCGGGCTCTCTGCTCAGTGGGGAGCCTGCTTCCTCCTCTCTCTCTGCCTGCCTCTCTGCCTACTTGTGATCTCTCTCCCTCTCTGTGTCAAATAAATAAATAAAATCTTTTTAAAAAATTAAAAAAAAAAGAAAGCAGAGAGGAATAAAATTAGGTATATCTAAAAATCAGTCAAGAGACTCACAAAATAAAAGAATGCAAAGTATGACACCATAAATCTAAAACATGACAGGTGGGGGAGCAGTAAATTGAATAGGTTCAATCTTATGCAATGATGAACATAAAATAAACTGCTATACGCATAAGATGTTATAAATAAGCTTAAAGGTTACCACAAATTAAAACCAGTAACAGATATGAAAAATTGAAGAGAAAGGAATCCAAATATATCATTAAACAACTCCCAGTAAACGGGGAGAAAAGAAAGCAAGAGGAAAAAAGGAACAGAAAAGAACAAAAACAACCATAAAGCAAGTAACAAATGGCAATAAGTATATATCTATGAATAATAAAATTGAACGTAAATGGACTAAACGCTCTATTCAAAAGACACAGGTGACAGAATGGATAAAAAAAAAAAAAGACTCGGGACACCTGCGTGGTTCAGTGCGCTAAGCATCTGCCTTCAGCTCTGATCATGATCCCAGGGGCCTGAGGTCGTCCAGCATCAGGATCCTTGCTCAGTGGCAAGACTGCTTATCCCTGTGCGGCTCTGCCTGCTCTCCCTGCTCTCCCTGCTCTCCCTGCTTGTGCTCTCTCTCTCTCTCTCTCTCTCTCTCTCTCTCTCTCACACACACACACACACACATACAAAATAAAATCTAAAAAACAAAACAAAATAAAACAAGACTCATCTATATATGCTGCCTACAAGAGCCTCATTTCAGACTTAAGACACAAGCAGATTGAAATTGAAGGGATGGAAAAGAATTTATCATGGAAATGAAAGTGAAAAGAAAGTGGGGATACCAATACTCACATGGACAAAATAAACTTTAAAACAAAGACTGTAACAAGAGACTAACAAGGACAATATTTAATCATAAAGGACGATATATAGTCATAAAGGAAATAATCCAAAAAGAAGATATAACAATTATAAATATTTATGTACTCAGTACATAAGTGCCCAAATATATAAAGCAGATAAAAACAAACTAAAGGAAATAATTGATTGTAATACAGTAACGGTAGTAATAGCACCCACTAGTAATAGTAATAACACCCACTTTTCACAATGGATAGGTAATCCAAACAGAAAATCAACAAGGAAACAGATTTGGTATTGTTGTCCAACCCATTATCACTGGAATCACACCTTCACTTTTGAAATTTAAAAACAAAAAGAAAAACTCCCAAACATTAAAATTGGAATAATATTTAAATTATGTTAGGTTCAGTAGAGGATCGTTCTCTTCTAGAATGCTATATTTTTAAACGACTTTCATCAATATATAAGGTATAATTTTGAAACCACTTTTTTGAGCTATGATTGAATATAAAAAGCTGTCCATATTTAATATGTACAATTTGATGAGTTGGAAGATTAAGTATACACCTGTGAAACCATCACTGTAATTCATGCCATAAGAATATCCATTACTTCCAAAAGGTTTTCTCTATTCCTCCTTTTCATTGTTATTTTTGTGACGAATATATTTTCCCCCCACAGGACAAAACTTGGGATTTTATTTCTCCTAACAATTTAAGGCAATACTCTGTGTGTATGTATGGAAAAAATATCCTTACTTAGCAGTTCAAGGTACTTGAGTTTCACAGTTTTTAATGTTAATACTTGAAATAACTTTTTAATTCAGAGTTTTACATTCTTTGAGCAATTATGTACTACTGAATAGACTTTCTGCACATATGTGAAACACAAGGTAAACTGAACAATTTAATCATAATTAGGAAACAATAAGATAAGGCCAAATTAAAAATATTGTTGATAATTTTTTAATCAGAGGAATTCTGTGTTTAACCTTTTTTTAACTTCGTTCATAATTTATTTAACTCTAAGTTTACATCCTTTAAGTTTTTTTAATTTAAATTCAATTAATTAACATATATTTTTTGTTTCAATACAGATATTATTTGTTTCATTAGTCTTATATAGTACCCAGTGCTCATTACAACACATACCGTTCCCAGTGTCTGCCACCCTATTACCCTATCCCCCCACCTCCATACCCTCCAGCAACTGAGTTTGTTTCCTAAGATTGAGTCTCTTATGTTTTTTGTGACAAGTACATTTGATACAAAATCTAATCTTTTGGTAAAATTTTCAGTGTAGGATACAGTATTTTTAACTAGAGGCACTATGCTGGATAGATCTTTCAGATTTATTCATCTTGTAACCAAAACTTTACACCCTTTGCTAATACCTCCCCTATTTATCTCTTCCTCCAGTACCTAGCAAACACAATCCCACTCTTTGCTTCTAGTAGTCCGATTATTTTAGATTCCTCATATAAGTGGTACCATGCAGTATTTGTCCTATGTCTGGCCTATTTCACTTAGAATAATGTCTTCAGTTTTACCCATGTTATTATAAATGGCAGGATTTTCTTTTTTCTTAAAAAAAATTTGTTTATTTTTTTGAGAGAGTTAGAGTGAGCGAGTGTGGGGAGGGACAGAAGGAGACGGAGAGAGGGAATCTCAGGCAGATTCCATGCTGAGCGTGGAGCAGGACGTGGGGCTCAATCCCAGGAATCTGAGATCATGATCTGAGCTGAAATCAAGAGTCAGATGCTCAACCAACTGAGCCGCCCAGGTGCCCTTCTTCTTCTTTCTCCTTCTCCTTCTCCTTCTTTCCTTCTCCTTCTTCTACTTATTCTTCTTCTACTTCTTCTTCTTCTGAGATTTTATTTATTTATTTGAGTGAGAGAGAGAGAGAGAGACAGACAGACAGACAGACAGACAGCAGGAGCACAGGGACAGGCAAAGGGAGAAGGAGAGAATCCCAAGCAGACTCGCTGCTGATGCTGGGCTTGATCTAGGACCCTGAGATCATGACCTGACCCAAAATCAAGGGTTGGATGCTCAACCAAGCCACCCAGGCATCTCAGGATTTTCTCCTTTTTAAAGACTATAATATTCCATTGTATGTACCTACCACACCCTATCATTTGTTGATGGATATTTATGTTGCTTCCATGTCCTAGCTATTGTTTATAAAGCTGCAAATGAACATGGTAGTGATTTTGTTTCCTTCAGATATATACTCAGAAGTGGGACTGCTGGATAAGTGGTAGTTCTAATTTTTTGAGACACCTCCTGTTTTCCATAATAGCTACACTAATTTACACTCCCAACAACAATGTATGTACAAGGATACTTTTTTTCCCCACATCTTCACCATTCTGTTTTATTTTCTGATAGCCATTGTAATATGTGTGAGGAGATGTCTCATTGTGGTTTTAATTTGCTTTTCCCTAATAATCAGTGATAATAAGCACCTTTTCATAAACCTTTTATGTCTTCTTTGGAGAAATATTTAGTTCCTATACCTATTTTCAATTTTTTCTCTTGGGCTGTAGAGTTTCCTTATATATTTTGGATATTAAACCCTTATCAGATATACTGATGTCAAATATTTTCTACTATTCTATACGTTGCCTTTTTAATTTTTTGATTGTTTCTTTGCTGTGCAGAAGCATTTCTGTTTGATGTAATCCTACTTGTTTATTTTGCCTTTGTTGCCTGTGATTTTGATGTCACATCTAAGAAATCATAGTCTAACCTAATGTCAAGAAATTTTCCCCAAGATTTCTTTCTAGGATTTTTATTGTTTCAAGTCTTAGTTGATTTTTGTGTATGGTGTGAGATAAAATCTAATTCCATTCTTCTGCCTATAAACATTCAGTTTTCCCAGCTACTATTTATTAAAGACATAATCTTACCCCATTGTGTATTACTGCCATTCCTTTCAAAGATCGGTTTATTATGGGTTTAATTCTGGGCAATCACTTGTTTCATTGGTCAATATGTAGTTTTTAGAAGAGTTTAAAAAGAATCGGTATTAATTTTACTTTCAATATTTAGTAGAATTTACTTGTAAAGTCATCAGGCTTTTGGATTTTTGTTTTGTTTTGTTTTTGGGAGTTATTTTATGACTGATTTGATATTCTTACTTATTACTGGTCTGTTCCAGTGTTCTAGTTCTTCCTGAATCAGTGTTGGTTAGTTGGATTTTCTAGGAATTTATTTATTCCAGCTTGTTCAAGTTATTGACATACAATTGTTCATAATAATCTTTTATATTTTAAATTTCCATAGCATTAGTTGTAATGTCTCTTCTTCCATTTTTTTTAAAGATTTTATTTATTTATTTGACACAGAGAGAGAGATTACAAGTAGGCAGAGAGGCAGGCAGAGAGACAGGGAGAGGAGGAAGCAGGCTCCCCGCTGAGCACAGAGCCCAATGCGGGCCTCGATCCCAGGACCCTGGGATCATGACCTGAGCCAAAAGCAGAGGCTTTAACCCACTGAGCCACCCAGGCGCCCTCTTCTTCCATTTTTTATTTTGAGTCTTTTTCTTAGTCTAGCCAAATGTTTATTAATTTTGTTTATCTTTCAAAATAACCAATTTGAGTATGATGTGCCTTAGTGTAGACTTCATTTGATTTATCATAGTTTTACTAATTTAGGCTCCATGAATCTGGTTATTCATTTCCCTCTTTGGCATTTACGAATTTTTTGGGTCATTTTCCTTTAAATAAAAGTTCTGTCCCTATCTCTTTCTCTTTTCCTTCTGGGACTCCCATAATGAATGTATTGGTCCACTCAATGGTTACCTATAAGTTCTGTAGACTTTCCTCATTGTTTTTCTTTCTTTCTTTCTTTCTTTCTTTCTTTCTTTTTTCCTTTTTTGGTTCCTTCACCTGGATAATTTCAGATGACCTCTGAGTTTGCTGATTCCTCTGCTTTATCAAGTCTGCTGCTGAAACTTTCTACTGAATTTTCTTTTTATCTCAGTCATTGTATTCTTTTTTTTTTTAAGATTTTATTTATTTATTTGACAGAGGGAGACACAGCGAGAGAGAAAACACAAGCAGGCAGAGTGGGAGAGGGAGAAGCAAGCTTCCCACGGAGCAGAGAACCCCATGGAGGTCTCAATTCCAGGACCCTGGAATCAGGACCAGAGACAAAGTCACACTCTTAATGACTGAGCCGCCCAGGTACCCCTCATTGTATTCTTTAGCTCTAGAATTTGTTTAACTCTTCCTATTGAAATTTACATTTTATCTATGTATTGTTTTCCTGATTATGTTTAGATGCCTAAATGTGCTCTCTTGTACCTTACTCAACTTCTTTAATATGATTATTTTGAATTATTTGCTGAGAAGTTCATAGATCTCCATTTTTTAATGAACAGTTACTGGAGATTATTTTGTTGCTTTCATGATTTCATGTTTCCCTGGTTCTTCAGGATCCTTGTAGTCTCACATTATTATCTGTGAACTTAAAGCAATAGTCACCTCTTCTCGTCTTTACAGACTGATTTCATCAGAGAAAGCTTTTCACCAATCTGGCTAGAAATTCTTGAGAGGTTTGTTTCCTGGGTCTGCTGGCAAGTGACATGGTGCTGGGGTCTGCTGATACAAGGGCTGGGTGCCATGTTCTATGGTCTGCTGCTGAAGGGGTTTTTTTTTGTTTTTGTTTTTTTGGGTTTTTTTGTTGTTCTGTTGTTCTTGCTTAGCAAAATGTGCTAAATTTTTCCCTTGGGAAATTTATTAAAATTTCTACTTTAAACACTGCCTAATGAAGATTTATCTACAAATATTTGAAGAACTTTAATTGTACAGAATTTTTGTTTACCATTAGTCTATCTTTTCTGTGAATCTTAAAAATTTTAAGTTTTGTTGTAAAATATATCTTTTGACTTAAAAGTAAAAGCAGGGATATCAGCATTACCCATACTGAAAAAAATATATTCCAAAAATCTAAAATGTAAAGGAATACATTTTCTCTAGGTAGAAGTTCACTTATAGAAAATTCTATCTCATCTTATGAATTTGCAGGCTTCTATACTATGTATGAACAAAATGCAATTCTACATGTTGCTTTGCTCAAATAATTAAGTATAATAAAATGTATATTTTCAAATTCAAAAAACTATATGGTTCTTTAAGAAAAAATTGAAAACAGCTTTCAAGTTCAGTAATTTATTTACACATGATGAATTATTATATTTCAGATATACAGATATGATAATTATTTTTTTATAGTTCAGTGTGTTAGAGCATATTTGATTTATGTGTGATTTCATGGGTTTTTTGAGCTAATTATTTGCTTTGATATTCAACTGGAAATGCTAATAAGGAAGTCATCCTATATAAAATAAACTGTAGTTATTTTATAGTGGAAAGAAAATTTTAAACTTGTAATGCTATTTAAAAACTGAGATAGGAACCAAAATTTGAGCAATTACTGCCAAAAAGACATTTGTTCTTTTAACACTGGAGAGGTCATTCTTAGATAGCAAATAAACAGGCACAGCAGGAGATACCTACAAAGACATAATATCTTGAAATCAGATTGATGTAAGCTGCTCTTGATCACCCGCAGGCACCCCAATTACCTAGAATTACTATCCCAATTAAGCACCTGTCTTTACAGTTGAGTGTCATTAGGCTCAATTTGATAAGATGGGAAAGTCCCAATTAAGAGGACTCCCTAATTAAGCATGCTTTATGTAAAATAAACTGATTACTCCAAAAATATATTTTCCTCTCCTATTTCAATAGCATTTTATCCATTATAGACACTATCTATCTATTTCCATTTAAGTAGTTACACAATGTTTTTATCATAAATGTAACAGTAAAGGAAAAAATGACACTTGGCAGAAATGTTCCAATTATGGCAAAATCCTTTTTCTCTTACAAGGAAGCTATAAGAAGTATATGTAAGATTCCATTCCCTGATAATTTTTGTTTTGTTTATTTTGGACTTTCCATACTACACTTTAATTTGCATTTACATTTTAAAACTCTTGGAGCACCTGGGTGGCTTAGTCGATTAAATGTCTGCCTTCAGCTCAGGTCATGGTCTCAGGGTCCTGGGATGGAGCCCTGCATCAGGCTCTCTGCTCAGTAGGGAGTCTGCTTCTCCCTCTCATGCTCCCTCTGTGTGCTCTCTCTTTCTGTCTCTGACAAATAAATGAATAAAATCTTTTAAAAAATGTTTAAAACTCTTAAAAATCATAGGTAGCCATTATTTGTGTGTAATTCCTATGAAGCTAATGTAATATTTTTTATCTAGCACATTTCACTCCTGCTACAATTTACAACTTAATTAAAGCTTGTTAAATAAATTGGTTAGAACTGTGACTTTGAAATGAAATGTGTAGAATTCCAATTATTCAGAGGTACATGCGTTGCTAAGTAGAGTAAGATGTGCTATTGGGAGGAAATGAAAGTGTATGAAGACTTGTCTCCAAGCTTCTAACCCCTATTGTATCTACAGAAACACATTTATTATATGATTTTTTTAATTTAATGAGTTTTAGAAGAAGAGTTCAGAAGAAATGAGTATAAATATATTGTTATGTTGCATAACAAATCTCTTCAAAACCAAGAATTATTTATTGCTTTTTATAGCTTCTGTGGGTTGAGTATTTCAGTGCCACTTAACTAGGAGGTTCTGGTTAGGAGTCTCCATGAGATTACAACCAAGATCAACTGGACTGCATTTTTCTTAAGGCACATACGCATTTGGAAGTTAAATTCCACAGAAGTCACTCAGAACTTCATCTTCTTGGCAAGTTGGTGGGAGCAGTTGGCTAGAGCATTTATTTCTTCTCACTGTAAACCTCTGTATGGAGCTACTTTCATGTCATCTCAGCATGGAAGCGAGGAATCACCAGAGCAAGAGATTCAAGCAACTGAACTGAAAGTTGCAATGCTTTGATGGCCTCACTTCATATTACATTAGTCACACAAGGACAACCAGCTCTGGTGCAGTGCAGAAGACTACACAGTGACATCAGCACAAGGCAATCATTATTGGGAACATCACAGAGGCTGTCTAACTCCATAGCTAGTGTGTGTTAGTGGAAATTCTTTTGCCAGATTTTCACGATTCCATTTTTAATTCTATTATTGATTGTGAGAATGTGGCAACACTTAATTTCTATGTCACAATTTTTCTATATTCAAAATAGAAATTATAATACCATTTACTTCACAGTATTTATGAGGATTAAATGAGCTAACATTTGAAAAGTATTTTTAAAAGAGGCAGGGATACAGTAGGTTTCTATATATGATTGCTATTTCTATTTTTATTTTTACAGTAATATCACAACTAAGTAATTTTTATGTGCTTTTTAAAAACTAAAGTGTAAAACTTGTCTGGACAAATTGACTATCAACATAATTTTTTAAAAAATTCTTATTTGAGTATAGTTGATCCACAATGTCACATTAGTTTCAGGTGTAAAACATAGTGATTCAACTTTTCTATATCTTGTGTTGTGCTCACCACAACTGTAGCAACCGTCAATAAAAAATTTTTTTTTAAGATTTTATTTATTTGACAGAGACACAGAGAGAGAGGGAACACAAGCAGGGGGGAAAGCAGGCTTCCCACTGAGCAGGGAGCCCGAAATGGGGCTCAATCCCAGGACCCCGGGATCATGACCTGAGCTGAAGGCAGCTGCCCAAAAACTGAGCCACCCAGGTGCCCCATCAACAAAATTTCCAATTGAGTGTAAAGGAGCTGGCAAATATATATTCTATGATGAATAAAATAAAGAAATAATGAAATGAATGATCTAACGAAGAGATGCATTTTTATAGATGGGTGATTAAAGAATATATGAAAATTAAAATATACAATATTATCTCTACTAACCTTGAATATTTGGCAAAAAGATAACGACTGTATTTAGAAAAACAATTATGTTATACAATCAGTATTATATTCTTGCATCACCAACACATGCATTGCCACACTTGGAATAAACCAGATTTGTGAATCAAGTAAAATATTCAAAATGACCTGAGAAAGACTGAAAATATAAAATCAACAATTAAAAATTAAACAAACAAAAACTAAAGCAAAAGTTTGTAGGAAAGTTTAACTCAGGTTTGAATTTGAGGTGTAGAGAGAGGGATCAGAATTTGAATTAATTTCTTGGCTATTCCTGAGATCACTTCCTGACAAAATGAAAACACTCTGTGAGCTAAAAATAGTCTCTATAGTTTATGCTAAATGTAGATGCCTGCCAAGAATAACAATGTTAAATGAAATACTTCTTGAAATAAGATCCACTGTCATCACTCTCCTTTGCTATTAATTTTAATTGGTTTGTAAATTGGCTTAGCAAGAATTATATATTTTCATACATATCACTAGCTATCAGAAAATTTATAAAAAAGTATAACAATTCAATATAAAAAACTGTACTCACAGAAATACTAAATGAGAATAAAATTTGCATCCATTTGCAATTCATAAGTTAGTAGTTCAAATGACTCCAGTAAAATTGTATTCCTTGTTCTAATCATAATCAAGTATCTTTTTATATCAACAAGGTTTCTATCTTAGTATCTATTACAGAATGAGGGAATAGGTTTTTCTTAACTATATTCACCCTCTGTAAACTGTACACTTTAAAGATAAAATGGTTACAAATGTACCAAGAAATTTTTCCAAGGGATTGAAAGAACCCCGTAAGAACAAATGACTATAATAACAACACATGCATGCAAACATACATACACACAAACCACCTATCTGTACTTCCCCTTGGTTTGTAGACTGGTCTTTGCTTAAGACATATAAGTAATATAAAAAGTAGTTTAAATAAGTGCCATGTTCTTTCAAAAATGCATTATAAACACACCCACATCAATTTCCCTTTTCCTACTTTCTCCAAGTTCTCTACCACATACACACTATTCTTCAATATGTGTTCAGATTTCTAAATGTTAAAGGTTTATATTTTCTAATATGTAAGGCTTTATCTAGAATAGACCTTCATTCATAGATGTTAGTAAGTATGTATAGGATAAATAGATGTTGGGCTTGGTAAAAGAATGGCCCCACTTACATTGCTGTCTTAGGTCATTAAAAAGTATAGTTCATGACCAGTACCAGATGAATAAATTAGTGCATTTGTAATTTTTTAATATGTCAATTTAATAGAGCTTCCTCTTACAGAAAGATATTTATTTTAATAAAAAAATCTTCCAAGTACCATTAGCTATAAAAATTCACTTTTTCCTGATAGACAACCAATTGCTTTTTGAATTAATTAAATCATAAAATATAATAAAAATATTATAGAATAAAAGACACTAAAATGGAAAAATATTCAATAAAGTTTTTTTTTCCAAAAAATTTTTAAAAAACATTACACGGACATATAACATGTAATGTTATATTACATATGCTTAATAGTAACTGACATAAAGCATTTGAAAATAGAGCTGTGTTCTGGATTATATAAGAAGTTTCATAAAGTTATTAACATATTACTTTAATTGCTAGATTATTAGGAAACATGTTATTTCAAGTCAAATAAAGGCATTCAAAAACACATTGTTTCTATTTTTATTTTGATTCTCAATCCAACATTTTATTATACCTCATGAATCAAATTTGTACCTCATGATACAATTTTATGCTGTGATCACTGTTCATTAAGAAGTAACACAGAAGATTTTGCATATTTATGCTGAACATTCCTTCTTATATTTGTACATTATATACCTTTAATATAAAAGTATGTATGTAATATAAGTATATATACACCTATGTATAATATAACATATTTTTAAATGACATAGATTGCTTTATATTTCTCATGTTTCTGGTACTAATAAAATGTAACTGAATAAAACATGTATAAAATGTATAAGAAGCAATGATACTTGTCATGAAACAGCCCATAGTAAAACTGGAAAGAAATAGAAAATAGGAATACATTTGATGTTTTTTGAAGCCAACAGAGTACTTAGTAATTATTTAGCAATGGTGTGATTCCATGAGTCGATTTGTATCTCAATAAGAATTTATTTTTGTAATTAATTAAATGTTGAATGCTGACTTCCTGGTCAAGATTTCCAAGGTATTTGTCAATGTGAGTTAAAATAATTTATCATGTTTTAATATATACTAGCATAAAAGGAGGAACAGTTGAAATATTATAAAGGTGGTAATTAAAATATGAAAAAAACAAATTAATAACAGGAAAGAAAAGCAAATGAAAGAAGTCTCTTGGCATAACAAAAATGCATAATGTATGAATCTAGACAACTATTGACAAAATAAAGAAGTAAGTGATGAAAGGAGTGGAAAATAGTTGCAACATAAGCATAAAATGAAACAGAAGAACACACACCTAAGCATGTGTTGACTATTTTCTTCTGAACACCAAAAATATACCTATAAAAAGGAAAAAAGATCCAAATTTCAAAAACAGGTTAATACCAATGGAAACATAACCAAACATACTACGGTTTCTTTCTTTGACAGAGTAAGCTAAAAACAAAAGATTATTTTTAGAAGATTGTATGAAAAGTTCTTTTACCCAATAATAGGCTATCTATAGTAGGAAAAAGCCCAACATACCAGCCATCATTTATGAGTCAACAAAACCAAACCTTTCTAGATGCTATAAACTTCAAAGATATAAAATGCATTTGAGGGAAATACTTAAATAATTGATAAGCTCCATGAAAATCATACCAGAAACACAGAACAATTATATGGTTAATATTTTTACATAACTTTACCATACCAATTACTAAGTCTTTCACATATAATACATTTTCATTTCTTACAAGAATGAAATAGTGACTCCAGGGAAGATGGAGGAGTAGGAGGATCCTAAAGCTCACCCTGTCCCATGGATACAACTAGATAACATTCACTTCTGAGTAAATAACCCCCCAAAAATGACCTAAAGACTGGAAAAAAACTTTCCACAGCTCATGTAGATAAGAGGCCACAATGAAGGATGTAGGAAGGGCAGAATCATGCTCAGTGTCAAACTGACCACTGGGACTATCTGAGGCAGGGGGATCTGGGTGAGGGTGAAGAGGGAAAAGGAGGAGCAAGACCCCAAAGTTAGGCACCCCAAGCACAGGGGACCCACACAGGAAGATGAATCCCCATAACATTTGGCTTTGAAAACCACAGGGGCCTAACAATGAGTAGAACTTAACACCTACAAATTTAAAAATCAGCCAGCAAGACTCTGGGAGAACTGGGAGGGTGGAATTCCAAACCTTAAAGAAATAGCACAACAAATAGCCCTGCTGAGATACAGCAAAGAAGCTGTTTAAAAAGTGCCTGGGGTATACAAGAAGGAGATTTATTTACTAATATCACAGCCTGGACTAGAGGGACAGGGATCTTTGGGAGATCTCTCCAAAAACAAAAGAGAGGGCAAGAACCACTATACTCCCCTGCCCCCCAACATAGATATATGGGATACCTGCAGGAACCAGCATAGTGTAAAATTCTCCACCTAGCTTGCTAACAGCACCCTACCTCTATGGACTTCTATGGATCCACCCCCTACAACTCAGCTAGCCTGACAGGAGTTTTTCTGGGTGGCTGGAAGTCCTCTCCTGCAGGGTACTATCAGTGGACCTTACTGGCAACACACTCCCTGTTGCAGAGTTCTCCTGTGAACCAGCCTCCTTCAACCCAGCAGAACAAGTTTCCTAAAGCTGCTCCAGGTCCCCTCTTGCAGCTAACAGGGGAAAGCCTTCCTAACACCAAGTACCCTGCCCCTGTGTTCTCCTATAGACCTGCCCCCTCCAAATATCTTTGGCTGGAGTCCATTCAAAGTGGTGTCACAAGCCTGGAGGTGTGCAAGCAGCCCCAACAAGAGTCCATGACACTCCGATGTGACTGTTGCCCCAGGGAGAGGGGAAAACTACCACAAACACCAATCCAACTATGGCCCCCAGCAGTGGGCTGGAGCAGACATCTGGTCTGACTACAGGACCTACACATCAATGGAAGCTTCTGAGGGAACAACACAGGAGAGCACCCTACAGTTCTGAAATAATGCATCCCTGAAAAACCTGGTCTAAATCAATTCAGGTAAGAGGTGGTCCCAGCCTGTCCTATTTTCAGCACAGGGAAAGAATTCTGCCCACAACAAGCAGAAAGAGCCATTGCAGACAACTGGACTAAAGGCAAATGCAACCCAGCCACAACACTAGGGAGGCACAAAACACACATAGGTGATACCCCTGAAGTGCTAGGCACTGCCGAACAGGGAAAATAGCACTACAGGACACCATAGGAACTCTTCTTCATATGGTCACTAATATCAACAGCAGGAGACATAGCTGACATTCCTGACATATAGAAAGAGATGCAGAGAGTTTGACAAAATGGGGAGAAAAAGGATTATGTACTGAATGAAAGAACAGGACATGAAAATCACAGCAAGAGAGCTAAATGAAATGGAGCTAAGTCATATTCCTGACAAGAGAATGTGAAGTAATGGTCTTAAAGATATTCAGTGGATTTGAGTAAAGAGTGGAGAGCTCAGTGGGACTTTGAACAAAGAGAAAATATAAAAAAGAACCTATCAGAGATAAAGAACCCAATAACTGAAATAAAAAACACACTAGATGTGATAAATAATAGCCTAGAGAAAGCAGACGAATGTATCAATGATGGAAGACAATCAAGGTGAATAGAAGAAAAAGACTACTAAAAAAAGCGAACAGATTAGGGGAACGCAGAGAAGCCACCATGTGTAATAATATTTGCATTACAGGGATCCCAGAAGAAGAGAGAGAAAAGGGGGCAGAAAATTAATTTGAAGAACTAGTAACTGCAAACTTCCCGAATTTGGGGAAGGAAACAGAAATCCATTTCCGGGAGGCATAGACAGCCCCAACAAAATCAACCCAAAGAGACCCACGCCAAGACACACAGTAATTAAGATAGCAAAAAGGAGTGATAAAGAGAATTTTAAAAGCAGCCAGAGAAAAGAAAATGATTATATACAAGTAAAATCCCACAAGGCTGTCAGCTGATTTTTCAACAGAAATTTGCAGACCAGAAAAGACTGGCATGATATATTCAAAAGGCTAAAAACAAAAACAAACAAACAAACAAAAAACCCTGCAACTAAGAATGCTCTATTCAGGAAGGTTAACATTCACAGTAGAAGGAGAGATAAAGAGTTTCCCACATAAATAAGGTTAAAGAAATTCATGACCACTAAAAAACCCCTCCAAGAAATCACTGAGTAGAAAGGAAAGACCATAAGTAGAAGTAAAAAAAAAGTAGATAACAAAAAGCAGTAAAATTAAGTATATCTATAAAAAATTCAGTCTAGGGACTTATAAAATTAAAGGAGATAAAGTATGACACCATACACCTAAAATGTGGCAAGGAGAGGAGTAAAGAATGGGTTCAAACTTAATATAGTGATCATCAACTTAGTACAGACTGATACATGCATAAGATGTTATATATAAAACTAATGGTAA
Organism: Ailurus styani; assembly: GCA_002007465.1. Taxonomy (NCBI): domain Eukaryota; kingdom Metazoa; phylum Chordata; class Mammalia; order Carnivora; family Ailuridae; genus Ailurus; species Ailurus styani. The sequence goes on from LNAC01000133.1 coordinate 3,110,253, forward strand.
TCAAAAACCAAAATCTGGTAATAGTTGTAAAACTACTTTTAAAACTAGTTTTATGGCTGTAAAATTCCAGTGTCAGGGAAAACAGTATATTGAACTGGAGCTCAAGGTTTTTTTCTCATGATTCATTTATCTTTCAGTCTAAAATTTTCCATTTCTTTTTTTTAACCTTTTCCCTGTTTCAACTAGTTTCTTATTTTGCCAAATTATGTTTTTAGGTCGCTTTTTAAGTTTTATTTTTTGTGTCTACATTTTATAGATATATGTTTCATTTTAGTCCTTTTTTTACTCTATTCAATTTTATTTTTGTACATATATATATATATATATATATATAAGTTTTGTTTTCTTCACAATTTTGGGTAGGGTTTTCTAACACAGAGACCAAATTTTACTCAGAAAAAAAGTGGATCACCTCGCTTTGTTCACGCTTAGAGATTATAGTCTCTCCCTATCTCTTTTTCATTTTTTTAAAAGATTTTATTTATTTATTTGACACACAGAGAGAGATTACAAGTAGGAGAGAGGCAGGCAGAGAGAGGAGGAAGCAGGTTCCCTGCTGAGCAGGGAGCCTGATGAGGGGCTGGATCCCAGGACCCTGAGATCATGACCTGAGCCAAAGGCAGAGGCTTTAACCTGCTGAGCCACCCAGGCGCCCCCTCTTTTTCGTTTTGTTTTTTTGTTTGTTTGTTTGCTTGCTTTTCTATTATTGTTTCTGACCATTTTAGATTTGTCTAGGGTGTATTTTGCTTGGGTCATGGTTGATATTTTGAACTCTGATCACTTGCTTACCCATTCTTTGGGCAAAACGACTACAAGGAGAAAATCACAACAAAAGAAAAAAAAACAGAGGTAATGTCTGCCACAGAGCTAATTGATATGGATGTAAATAAGATGTCAACGATGAAATTCAGGTTAGCAACTATAAAGTTAATAGCTGGGCTTGAAAAAGCATAAAAGTAGAGAATCTCTAAGTGCAGAAATGAGATCTAATCAGGCCAAACTTAAAAATGCTAAAACTCAGACACAGTCTAAATTGGATGCTCTAACAGCTAGGGTGAATGAAGCAGAAGAAAGAGTAAGTGATCTAGAAGACAGGTCGATGGAAAGGAAGGAAGTTGAGGGAAAGAGAAAGACAACTCAGAGCCCATGAAGAAATGCTTTGAACCTTTAATGATGCATTGAAATGAACAAATGTCAGAATTATTGGTGTACCTGAAGGGGAAGGGGGGGGCAGAAAGTATATTTGAGCAAATCACACCTGAGAACTTTCCTAATCTGGGGAAGGAAACAAGCAATCATATCCAAGAGGCAGAGAGGACCCCTCCCAAAAATCAATAAAAATAGATCAACACCACAACATATAATAGTGAAGCTTGCAAATTTTAGAGAAAAAGAGACTATCCTGAAAGCAGTTTGAGACAGGAGATTCCGTACCTACAGAGAGAGCAACATCAGACTAACATCAGACCTATCCACAGAAACCAGACAGGCAAGAAAGGGTGACATGATACATTTAAGGCACTAAATGAGAAGAACACGTAGCCAAGAATTCTTTATCCAGCAAGGCTTCACTCAGAATAGAAGGAGAAATAAAGAGCTTCCAGGATAGACAGAGCTGAAAGAATATGGGACAACCAAACCAGCTCTGCAAGAAATATTAAGGGGGGATCCTATAAGTGAAGAGAGACCCCCCAAGAATAATATAAACCAGAAAGAAACAGAGACAATCTACAGGGACTTTACAGGCAATGACATTAAATTCATATCTTTCAGTAGTTACTTTGAATGTAAATGGGCTAAATGCTTCAATCAAACGACACAGGGTATCAGATTGGATAAAAAAGGAAGACCCATTGATATACTATCTATAAGAGACTCATTTTAGAGCTAAAGACACCTCCAGACTGAAACTGAGGGGGTGGAGAATCATTAACCATGCTAAGGGATCTCAAAAGAAAGCTGGGTAGCAATCTTCATATCAGACAAACTGCATTTTAAAACAAAGATTGTAGTAAGAGATGGAGAGGGACACTGTATCATACTTAAAGGGTCTATCCAACAAAAAGATTTTAACAACTGTAAATATTCATTCCCCCAACATGGGACCAGCCAATTATATAAACCAATTAACCAAAGTAAAGAAACACATTGATAATAATATATTAATAGGAGGGGACTTCAACACCGTACTCATAGCAATGGACAGATCATCTAAGTAGAAGATCAACAAAGAAACAAGGGCTTTGAATGACACATTGGACCAGATGGACTTCACAGATATATACAGAACATTCCATCCTAAAACAACAGAATACTCATTCTTCTCAAATGCAGATCAAACTTTCTCCAGAAAGGTCACATATTGGGTCACAGACTTTTGGGATACAGCAAAGATGGTCTTAAGAGGGAAGTACATTGTAATACAAGCCTCTCTCAAAAAATCAGAAAAATCTCAAATATGCAAGTTAATCTTACACCTAAGGGACCTGGAGAAAGAGCAGCAAATAAAGCCTAAACTAAGCAGGAGAAGAAAAATAATAAAGATTATAGCAGAAATCAATGAAATAGAAAGCAGAAGAACAGTAAGAGAGATCAACAAAACCAAAAGCTGGTTCTCTGAAGGAATTAATAATATCAATAAACCTCTGCCCAGACTTATCCAAAAGAAAAGAGAAAGGACCCAAATTAATAAAATCATGAATGAAAGGGGAGCAATCACCACCAACACCAAGGAAATACAGACCATTTTAAGATTATGAGAAACTATATGCCAACAAATTAGGCAATCTAGAAGAAGTGGATGCATTCCTCAAAATGTAAACTAGCAAAACTGAAACACAAAGAAAATACTAGAGTCCAAAATCTTTTCAGAAAAAGCTGTTCTAGGAGTGCAGTTTTTCACAATAGAAGTCTACCTCAAGAAGCAAGAATAATTTGAAATAAACAATTTGATCTTATGTCTAAAGGAGCTAGAAAAGTAACAACAAACAAAACTCAAGTCCATTAGAAAGAATAAAAATTAGAGCAGAAATAAATTAAATTGAAATTAAAAAACAACAGAACAGATCCATGAAACCAGAAGCTAGTTCTTTGAAAGGGTCAACAAAATTAATAACCCTTAAGCCAGACTCAAAAAAAAAAAAAAAAAAAAGAGAGAGAGGGAGAGACAAACAAAAAGAAGAGAGACAGAGACAGAGAACTCAAATTAACAAAATCAGAAATAAAAGAGGAGAAATAACAATTGACACCACAGAAATACACAGGATTTTAAGAGAATATTATGAAAAATTATATGCCAACAAATTGGGCAGCCTAGAAGAAATGGATGTTTCTAGAAACATATAACTTCCCAAAACTTAACCAGAAAGAAATAGAAAATCTGAACAGACCAATCACCAGCAATGAAATTGAAACAGTAATTAAAAAAAAAGAAACTCCCAATGAACAAAAGTCCAGGACCAGAAGCTTCACAAGTGAATTCTCCCAAACACCAAAGAAGGTTTAATACCTATTCTTCTCAAAATATTCCAAAAAATAGAAGAAAGAAAGCTTCCAAATTCACTCTGAGGCCAGTATTCCCTCATATCAAATTCAGACAAACACACTACAAAAAAAGAGAATTACAGACCAATATTTCTTATGAACATAGATGCAAAAATCCTCAATAAAATATTAGCAAATGAAATCCAATGATACATCAAACAAATCATGCACTATGATCAAGTGGGATTTATTTCAAGGATGCAATATGGCTCAATTTTCACAAATCAGTGTGATACATCACATCAACAAAATGATGCAATGATCATTTCAATAGATGCAAAAAAAAACATTTCACAAAGCACAACATTCACTCATGATAAAAACTCTCAAAATAGCAGGTTTTGAGGGAACATACGTCAACATAATAAAGGCCATCTATGAAAAACCCACAGCGAACATCATAGTCAATGTAGAAAAACTGAGAGCTTTTCCCCTAACATGAGGAACAAGACAAGGATGTCCAGTCTTACCTCTTTTATTCAACATAGTACTAGAAGTCCTCATCACAGTAATCAAACACAAAAAAGAGATCAAATGCATGCAAATTTGTAAGGAAAATGTAAAACTTTCACTATTTGCAGATGTGCAAATATAGAAAACCTGAAAGATTCCACCAAAAAACTACTAGAGCTGATAAATGGATTCAGTAAGGTTTCAGGATATACAGAAATTCACTGGATTTCTAGAGACTAATAATGAAGTAGCAGAAAGAGAATTTAAGAAAATAGTACTATTTCAACTGCACCAAAATAATAGAATACCTAGGAATGAACTTAATCAAGGAGATGAAACACCTGAACTCTCAAAACTGTAGAGCACTGATGAAAGAAACTGAAGATGACACAAACAAATAGCAAGATATTTCATGCTCAGTTTTGGAAGAAAAATTATTGTTAAAATGTCTGTACTACCATAAGAGACTCTTAGTCTCACAAAACAAACTGAGGGTTACTGGGGGGTGGGAGGGTAGGGATAGGGTGGATGGGTTATGGACATTGGGGAGGGTTTGTGCTTTAGTTTGTGCTGTGAAAGATGTAAGCATGATGATTCACAGACCTGTACCCTGGGGCAAAGAATAAAAAAAAAAATGTCTGTACTACCCAAAGCAATCTACAGATTCAATGCAATCCCTATCAAAATACCACCAACAATTTTCAAAGAACTAGAATATGTAATCCCAAAATTTGTATGCAGCCACAAAAGACCCCAAATAGCCAAAGAAATCTTGAAAGAGAAAAACAAAACTGGAGGTATCACAATCCCAGATTTCAAGATATAGTACAAACCTACAGTATTCAAAAACAGTATGGCATTGGCACAAAAATAGAAACATAGATCAATGGAACAGAAGGGAGAGCTCAGAAACAAGCCCATGATTATATGGTCAGTTAACCTACGACAAAGAAGGCAAGAATACTCAACAGGAAAAAGAAAATCTCTTCAACAAAATTGGGAAAAGTGGACAGCTACACGTGAAAGAATGAAACTGGAACACTTTCTCACACCATACACAAAAATAAACTCAAAATGGCTTAAATACCTAAATGAAGCCATAAATATCCTAGATGAGAGCACGGACAGTAATTTTTCTAATGTTGGTGGTAGTTACATTTTTCCAGATGGCTTCTGAGGCAAGGGAAACAAAAACAAAAATGAACTATTGTGACTTTATCAAGACAAAAAAAAAAAAAGTCAACAAAACTAAAGGGTAAACTTCAAAGTGGGAGAAGATATTTGCAAATGACATATCCAATAAAGGGTTAGTATCCAAGATCTATAAAGAATCAAACTCAACACCCCAAAACAAATAATCCAGTTAAAACAATGGAAAGACAACATGAATAGACAGTTTTCCAAAGAAGACATATGGATGGCTAATAGACACATGAAAAGATGTTCAACATCACTCATCATCAGGGAAATATAAATCAAAACTACACTGAGATACCAACTCACATGTCTCAGAATAGCTAAAATCAACAACACAAGAAATAACAGGTGTTGGAAATGATGTGGAGAAAAGGGAACCCTTTTACACTGTTGGTGGGAATGCAAACTGGTACAGTCACTCTGGAAAAAACAGTATGGAGGTTTCTCAAAAAGTTAAAAATAGAACTACCCTATGATCAGCATTTGAAGTACTAGGTATTTACCCAAAAGTTACAAAAATACTAATTGGAAGGGATACATGGACCCTGATGTTCATAGCAGCATTATCAACAATAGCCAATTTATGTAAAAAGTCCAAATGTCGATAGACTGATGAATGGATAAAGAAGATGTAGTATATGTGTGTGTCTGTGTGTATAAAATAATATATATAATATCCATCATCAAGGAAATGCAAATCAAAACCAAAATGAGACATCACCTCACACCTGTCAGAAGGGTTAAAGTAAAACACAAGAAACAAGTGTTGTCGATGATGTGGAGAAAAAAGAACCCTAATGCACTGTTGGTATGAAGCCAAACTGGTCCATCCACTGTACAAAACAGTATTGAGATTCCTCAAAAAATTAAAAATAAAATTACCATATGATCCAGTAATTCTACTACTAGGTATTTACCCAAAGAATATGAAAATAGTTAAAAAAGAAGTATGTTTAGTTTATTGCAAACTTATTTACAGTAGGCAAATTATGGAATAAGCCCAAGTGTCCATCAATAGACAAACAGATAAAGAAGAGGTAAGTATATACTCAACCATAAAAAAGAATGAATTTTTGCTATGTGCAACAACATATATGAAGCTAGAGGGTATAGTACTAAGTGAAATAAGTCAGTCAGAGAAAAACAAATATCATATGGTTTCACTCATACTTGGAATTTAAGAAACAAAGAAAGAAAAAAAAGAGTCAAACCAAAAACCAAACTCTCAACTACAGAGAACAAACTGAGGGTTACCAAAGGGGAAGCAGGTGGGGTGGGGGTGGGGGGAGAATGAAATAGGTGAAGGGGATTAAGAGTACACTTAACCATTTTAAGCACTGACTAATATATGGAATTGCTGAATCACTATATTGTATAACTGAAACTAATGTAACACTGTTAACTATGCTGGGATTAAAATAAAAAATAATAATACACTAGTGATTTAAAAAAGAATCATATATTTTGATGAGCACTGGATGTTATACTTAACTAATGAATCACTGAACACTACATCAGAAACTATTTATGTACTTATTATACAGTGGCTAGCTGAACATAATAAAAAAATTAAATAATTTTAAGCAGCAAGAAAAAAATAAAAACAAAGTTGTGCTTGAAAAAAATCATATAAACAAAACATTATTACTAATTTCCAAATGAGGATAATAAAATAACAAAATTTAAGAAATTAAATATCTTCCTAAGGCATAGGGAACACAGCTCATGAGTGATATAAACTAGTGTTTAAACCATTCACTTTGCCTTTAAAGGCCGATACTTTCACCACTGTTTAATAAAGCCTGAAAACATTCAAATCTGCATGCCAGTGTAAAACCCATTGAGAGAAAACAGGAGTAGTCAGTGAATATAGGAATATTTTACTAATCTAATCATGGCAAAATAAAATCTTGTAATCTACTAAGAGAATAATTATTTTCTTATATTAAAAACAATGTATAATATGGGAGAAGAAAGAATAAGAAACTAACTAGTTTGGCACCAGAATTATTAAATCAACTACTCAATTTTATTTGCAAATTAAGTATGAGCATTATAATAAAACAATAAGCAAGATTGCATGTTAGTAGAGAAAGGTCTACATTGACATATAAGTATAGGTAATACATATGTAAACTTTTAAAGGTAGATATTGGTTAAACATAAAAGGTGCTCACAAAAAAACCTGCCATTAAAATGAATCAATCAGACATCCCAATCAGGACAAATAAGTAGAATCATTCTAGTAATAATAAAGATAGCACGTTTTGTCAGTCACTGTTGTAGGCATTTTTGCATGCATTAAACCACAAGAGCTCCACAATAAATTCGCTAGTTCATTATATTGTATCTGCTTTGCAGGTGGGTCGACCATGACCAATAAAGGTAAAATTGTCCATCTTGAGAGATTAGGAGACAATGCATTTAGCATTGTAAAGTTTTAAGCAACTTTATTCAAATATCTTCATGACATCATATAAGGAAGATTTACTGCATAAAACAAAGAAAAGCACTAACTTTTAGCAATTATTCATAACTGGGTCAAACTAAGATTGAAAACTTGCAGTTATTGAAAGATACCATCTCCCACCTTGTAAGATAACACATAAGAAAATGGAGAAGCAAAAAAAAAAAAAAATGGAGAAGCTATATACTAAGAAGTCTGAAGCTAAGAATACTCATTCCAGCAACAAACTTAAGAAAGGGAAATCGAAGTCAAAATGTGCAAAAGGAAGAAAGCAAGCTGCAGAGCAGGTGGGAAACTATTCTAAACAAACTGACAGCTTCAGTGAGCTTTGTGTTTCAAGAAGGCTATTTGTAAATAAAGCAAAACATAGCAGCTAAATCCAGGGTTGCCCACCCCCCACCCCGAGGCCAAAACGTTCCTGAACTGGCAGAAAGCTGCCAGTATGAAAGGTAGCAGTAACCCTTCTATTAGATATGCCTCTGTATCTCAACCTTGTTCCTCCAAACAGAACTAACACAGTTTGAAATTCCTCTTTAATCCAAATTAACCTTGATGGTATGAAAATTGTAAAAACCTCAAGGGTGTTTAATTCAAGGGCAAAAAATCTGCATATTACTGAAGGCCAAAGAGTTGCAATTTTTTCTGCAGAGAGAAAGCAGCAGCAGGAAAGAGATTAAGAAATTCATAGATTCACCATTATCAGAAGTCAAAGTTCTTCTTTGACTCCAGGAATATATCTGTTCTGAATTCTAGGCCAAAAAACGAAGCCTCTGCCTTCGGCTCAGGTCATGATCTCGGGGTCCTGGGATCCAGACCCGCATCGGGCTCCCTGCTCTCTCTCTGCCTGCCTCTCAGTCTATTTGTGATCTCTCTCTGTCAAATAAATAAATAAAATCTTCAAAAAATGAAATCTATCCTGACAAATAGGTATTCTCCAATTCTTTCAAATGTTGATGCTGATTAAAATTTCCAAAAGAGATAGTCACTTCACTTAGATGTAGAAATTCATAGTGAAGATTACTTAATGAGTCTGGAGTGACAAGAAATTTTAAAACTAAAGAGACATGGTTTTTGCATAATGTGAATGTACGATGTAACCACTAAATTGTCCACTTTAAAATGTCTTGTGAATTTCACCTCAGTTAAAAAAATCCAAGGTGGTTTAAAAAACAAAACAGTAAGTAGTTATCATTTCATTCCCCTTAAAATTGCAATGATAAAGTAACAGTAAAATATGAATATGTATAGTTTCTTTAAATGAATATGCCTTATAAAATACATCATCTCCATCAGGGAAATACACAATTTCTTATTATCCTTTTTTTAGAAGTCAGGTCAGTCATTTCTCCCTGCCCAGTATCTTTAATAAGAGGTATTATTCTTTCGAAAATTGAATCTGTGAGGTCAAAAGCAGAAAAGAAAATACCGTCTAATGAAAATTGCATTTCTATTTCTGTTTCTGAGGCACTTTAATCATTCAGTGTGTGTTGTTGCCGGACTTAACAATCACCGTTTGTGGGCAAAATAGCTCTAATTAGCTCCATGTTAAGAACTGAGCTGACAGGGAAATATTCTCAAAAGGGTTCTAAATTAGCACTAACTTAAATTACCTCTACTATCAAAGGCTTTCTTTAGCAGATCTGAAAAGTTTATATAAGATATTCTACTGGACCATTTAAATGAAAATCTTTCATCCTGATAGGGTATCCTAAGGGTAGCAAGTAGGGGCAAATATCAAAATGGGGAGTTTGCAAAGGTATATTTATATATGAATTTTAACATATATAATATATACTTGGTCAGAAAAAAATGATAATCTAAAACCACTGAATTGACATGGAGATTTCAAATGTTGATGAAAAAATAAGTAAATCTACATGAGCATTCTCGTACTTTCTCAAAGAAACTATGGATTTGTTCAATAGCTTTTTGTTAAAATCCAAATATCTGACAATTTATCATACAGTAAACTAATTTATATAATGACAATTAACCATTTATCAGAAACTAAAATTTTACATTAATGATACAACTTTAAAATATTTTTCTATAGATACTAAAATATTATGTACATAAATCTTGGGCACCTATGTATATAAACATCTATTTTGCTTCAGTTAATTCACACTATTACTGTTCAAAAGGAATAAAGTATAATTAAAATAACATTTACTAAGACAACTGTAAAAATAAATGTATCTGGACATGTAATCTGTGGGGTTCCCATTACATATAAACTAATATTAAAGAAATTGGATGGTGCTACTTATATCATTTCTTATTTATTTATTTATTTATTTATCATTTTTTATTCCAGGGTGATAAACATACAAGGTACATATAATTTATCTTCAAGTATTAACTGTGGTTAAGCTGTTAATGATTTCTAGACAAATTTAAGAAAGCAAAAATATAACCAAATCATTTAAATATTATTCCTCTCAAAATAATTTTGACAAATATATAATAATTGACTTATAAGTTAAGAAAAGTAGGTGATTGAGGCATCTGGGTGCCGCAGCCGATTAAGCAGCTGCCTTAGGCTCAGGTCATGATCTCAGTGTCCTGGGATCAAGTAGCTCAGGCTCCCTGGTCAGTGGGAAGCCATGCTTCTCCCTCTCTCTCTGCTCCTCCCCACTGCTCTCTCTTTCTCCCTCTTGCTCTCTCAAATAAATAAAATCTTAAAATAAATAAATAAATAAATAAAAATAGGTCGTAAATATTTTTAAAAATCTAAACAGCAATTACCACCTCCAATACTACCATCCTGCCCCAACCCACAGTCATTTTTATCCTATAACTTCACAATAATCCTCTTACTGTATCTATTTTTCCTGGTTGCTCTTCTTTCATTTCTTCTTTTTTTTTTTTAAGATTTTATTTATTTATTTGAGAGAGAGAGATTACAAGTAGGCAGAGAGGCAGGCAGAGAGAAGGAAGCAGCTCCCCGCTGAGCAGGGAGCCCTACATGGGGCTCGATCCCAGGACCCTGATATCATGACCTGAGCCGAAGGCAGAGGCTTTAACCCAATGAGCCACCCAGGTGCCCCATTCTTTCATTTATTCTTAATGCAGTAGTAAGTATAATCTTCATACTCAAGGCAGATCATATCACTCCTATACTCGTAATTATCTGATGTCTTCCCATCTCATTTCATGCTGAAGTCATTACAGTGAACTTACAAACTACACAACAAATTTGGTTCCATGCTATTTCCTATTTCAGTGACTTCATCTTCTGTTTTACTCCTCCTTCCTCAGTTTACTCTTATCAAAGTGTCAAGTTTGACAGCTTTTTGCAAGAACAATTAGAAGGGTTTATTTGTCAACGGTTTTGAGTGGGAGACTACAATGATGTCACTTGCATAAAATTTAAGAAGTTTGGTTTTTCATGTGTTAAATTTAAGAAAATATAGAACTCCCATGTGGAAATACTGAGTTTGCATTTGGATAATGCAGTGAAGAGACATTGTTGCTCAAATGTATATAGATGATAGTGTACCTGGATCTCTTCAAATAGATTTCTAACTAAAATGTGATTGCTATATTAGTTTTAAGAGAAGCCATAACAAAGAACTACAGATCAGGTGGCTAAACAACAGAAATTTATTACCTCACTGTTTGGAGGCTGGAAGTCTGAGATCAAGATGTTGGCAAGGCTGAATTCTTTTGAGGTCTCTTTCCTTCACTTGTGCATGGCCAACTTCTTGTATTTTCACATGGTCTTTCCTCTGTAATTGCCTGTATCCAAATTTCCTCTTTTTATGATGAAACCAGTGATACGGGATGGGATCCATCCATTATTTAACTTAATTATCTCTTTAAAAACCCTTTAAATAAAGACGCATTCTGAGGTGTCAGACATTAAGACTAATATATGAATCTTATGGAGACACAGTTCATCCCATAACAGGTTCTTTCCACTTATGTTTCCTGGGAGAACCAAAAAGGTATTCACTTCATCAAGACAATAAAGAATACATTATATAGTGTGGTATAATACAGTAGCTTTGAGAAGTTAGATGTTAATTATGTGCTATAAGTTTCAAATAACACTAAGAGATATTGTATGGAACTAGTGTCCCAAATATCAATGACAGTGATAGGATTCTAGAACATCGTAGTCCAGACCCCAGCACATAAATATCAAAGGAAGAAGAGTATTTCCATAATGGCTATCAAGGCAGAAATGTCAATCAACATGCTTTATTCTGAAGGTATCTAATAGAAAAAGTATTCTAAGGGGTAGGATGGCAGGTCAGAAAAACTGGTGAGCAGAGGCTGATCCACGCCATCATGGTAGTCAATAATACTGCTTCACAAGTCTCCCAAACCCAAGTCATTCTCCATCGCTTGAAGTGGGGATGGGGACAGGTCCTCAGTGATCTGTCAGTGCCACTATATGTGCCTCCAATGCTTTTCCAAAAGGGGCTTCTGTAATTTGCCAGTGCAATTGTATACCAGAAAAAGGATAATCACTAGAATTCTTTTTTTTTTCTTCAGGTTTAATATTTAAGCTGACATGGAAACTAAGTTACATCAAATGTTAAAATAATCTTCTGCATTGACTGATATAGGAACATCAAATAATAAATAGCTTGGACTAAGTTTATCACATAGGATGTCTAATGTGTTCTTGCACAATGTAGTTTCAGTTCTTGAGTGTCTACCTGAAATAGATATACTTCGCAAATGAGAGAAGCCTCATGTTGGTTCTCACATTGGACCTCTGTGCTAGGAAGTCCTAGAAAAAAGCCCCTAAAACTATGAATCCTCTGTCCAAGATATTTTATCTAAAGCAAAACCACATTCTAGAAATATTTACAGAGAAAATATAAAAGGGTTTTAAAGATGTAGAGAGACTTGTATCCATCATTTGAGAGAGAGAGAGAGAACATGAGCAGGGGCAGAGGGAGTGGGAAAGGCAGACTCTCCACTGAGCAGGGAGCCCAGTGCAGGGCTTGATCCCAGGACCTCAGGGCTCATGACCTGAGATGAAGGCAGACACTTAACTGACTGAGCCACCCAGGTGCCCCCATTGCTGCTCCTTTTAATTCACTATCTCAACCTCTATGGAAAGCAGCTGTACCAGATGTTATATTTTATATGGAACAGATCAATACAGCCTCTGACATTTTGTATATAGCTTTGAGTTTGGTTAATGTTTTTTTCTTAATCTCTTTTAACAAGGAAAATAAGAAAAAAAAAGTTGGGTCACTTGGGTGGCTCAGTTAGTTAAACCTCCAACTTTTTTTCCCCAAGATTTTATTTATTTAGTTGACACAGAGAGAGAGAGATCAGATCACAAGTAGGCAGAGAGGTAGGCAGAGAGAGAGGAGGAAGCAGGCTCCCTGCTGAGCAGAGAGCCCGATGCGGGGCTTAATCCCAGGACCCTGAGATCATGACCTGAGCCGAAGGCAGAGGCTTTAACCCACTGAGCCACCCAGGCGCCCCAAACCTCTAACTCTTGATTTCAGCTCAGGTCATGATCTCAGGGTCGTGAGCATGGAGTGTGCTTAAGATTCTCTCTCTCCCTCTCCTGTCCCTCCCATCCAGCTTGCACACTCTCTCTCTCTCAATAAATAAATAAATAATCTATCATCTAATCTCTCTATATATACATATATAATCTATATAATTATCTATCTATCTATCTATCTATCTATCTATCTATCTATCTATCTATCTAATCTTTACAGGGAATTCAGTAGTGCCATATTCAATGTCCTGGCTGACTGCAGCACTCTATTTGCTATTCTGTTCTTGGACATAATACATTCTATATTATGTAGGGTCCTTGATCATACTGATACTTTGTGTTAATGACATTATGCTATTTTTGATCAGATGAATAGGAAGTGGCAAGAATCCTAAATTCTCTAGTAAACAACATGCTTGTTAGAATGTCAAGTCAAGATGATTTCTATAAAGTTTTAAATGAGTGCAAATCAATGAAATTTTTGTAGGAATAGAATTTTGGATAATCTTGGACATCCTCTTTAATATAGTTTCTCCTACTCTCAAGAAACTGACTTTTACCATTGTGAAATAGATACCTACTATACCTCTTTGGATTTTGGAGTCAGTATATACCATACATGAGTCTATTATCCTGACCTATTAAATAAGTGAACAGAAATTCTTCTAGTTCAGAATGTGACCTAGAGAAAAAGAGTTTTATGGAGTAAGAACAGGCTGCAGAACATGCTGCTTAACTTTAGGCCCATGGGCCCAAAAGAACTAAGGTGACATAGATGTATTTTGCTAATATTCACACTGTGTGGATTTTGTGTTAAACTATTAGGACGCTAGCCTGTCAGGCTCTTAGTGAACCACAGCAAGACCAGGTCTTCTGTGGCAAAGAAAAACAAAAAAAAAAAACACCAATGTCCTTTTTCCAAACAGCTCCTCTGACATTGGGACTTGGTAGAGATTGTGTGTTTGATCATTGGACATGTATTGACTAAGTAACTATAGCTTTGCATTGTGCCACTATTATTGAACCACTGATTCCTAATTTTAGGAAAGCATGGTGGAAATCCACAATACCATGGAAGGGGTACATTTGAGATTGGACTTAAGTAGATGTAGAAAAATGAGGCTCAGTGTCAGACTGTCACTGTAAAGGATAAAAAAAAAAAGTGTGAAGGTGTGCTTGTGTGCTTAGGATAAATAAGCCTTGCATTATTACTTCCATAGCCTTATTTGGTGCTTATTGAGCAGAGGCTAGAAAAGGCAGTGATAATTGGCAGATGTGAACAGCTCTAGGAAGAGAACAAAGATGGTACAGATTGTAAATTATTTTTTCTAGGGTCATGGAAAAGCAATAAATGTCACCACACACCAGAAGGATATGTGGGAGAGGTCAAACCAATACGTGCTGCTAGTGTGTGGAGCAAAGAACAATTTGTTTGAAGCCTCTCCTTGGAGTCAGCCACGACAACACCACTGCTCTTCCTCCTGGTGTTATATAATTTTCCTTCTGCTCATGCACCTCCTGGGAAGGCAAAAGTGATGAAAGGGATGACTGACTGCCTTTTAAGGGAGATTAATTTTGAATTGACTGAGTTTAAATTCTGAAATAACTGATACACTACATACAAGAGACTATTTTCTTAAGTGAAAGATTTATCTTAATTTTAAATAGAAAGCTTAAACTGCACCTCACTCCTCTTTACCAGATATGAATTGAGATATGTTCTTATGAGCGAGTAGAGATCAGTACAGGACTAACAAAGAAAATTAAATGCCTAGAATTCTGAATAGTGGGATAAATGTTTTAAAACCTTTAATGTGGTAGCTAACACTAACTGAGTGCATGTTCTGTGGCATTCATTACCTAAAAAATCTTCCACTGAGGCAGAGATAAGTTCTCATACAACATATTAAGGTCACCAGTATTTTTTGTATTCTAGCCTTGTTTCTAGGTATACAACTGATATTTCTGCTTGCAGCCACTGTTCAACATCGGCCTCCAGCGTATCATCATTGCCTTTCTCTTTTGCAGGTCAGTTAACACCAAGTTCATGAGGGCAAACTCATGTTTTATGGTCAACTGATATCTCATGTTAAATTATTTAATATTTATAGAAACCAAGTCCCATGTAAATCATGATTTCTCAAAAAAACAGTGACCTGCTGAGTAAAGGTTTACATCAAAAGCAAAGAGACTGTTTCTATGATTTTGTTCTCAATAGAAAATTAATAACACAATATTATACCATCAAAAACTTCAAAATTTAGTGTGACAAACTGCAATGTGGTTTTCTCTGTAGTCAATGATACTTAGAAATAAAATAAAATATGCATTTCTGTATGCAGAATGTGATATTGCATTAAATGATCTTAAGTGACTATAATGCATTTTATATAATTTCCCTTAAAATAAAATGATACATAAATATATCAGAGGCAAAAATCTTAGCTTTGTGTTTATTCAAACTAAAAGCATGACCTACTTTTACAAGAATGCTAGGGTTTCCAAGGAGAAATACTAATGTATTCAAATATATTCAGTTATTATCTAATAGCAGCATATTTATCTTTATCAATACACAGATTATTTGAAATAATAGATTTCCTCATTTTAGCTATTTTTCTTCAATTTGCCACTATATAAATCAATACTGTTTTAATTTTATATTCATCTTTTATATGACTCAATCCAAAATTTGTACAATACAGAACACAGACAGAATTTGGAGTTTCATGTCCTAAACTTGATATATTTAGTAAGTTTTAGAAATAGTCAATGTACCAAATAAGAGCAGGAAATAAACATTATTTTCATCAGACAGTCTTGTTTGACTTCTTTCTTTTCTTATGTGCTGCCAGGATTTTTTATGGTTTGTCATATTTTGCTAGTTTCAGACATGCAATTATACTTTCTCTTCTTTATCATAATTATCATTTGTAGCTTTACTTGCTGCTGTGTGAATCTTACCAGCCTGCTATATTTGAGAATATTAGAGTACTTTATTTCTGTTCTTCAAGAAAATCTTAATTTTTAAATTGAGAAGAGCACAGCAACTTAACAGTTAAATAATTAATGCAAATTTTTGTAGTGTAAATTACTTTTAAGTTTTCATCAAAAATCCAACAGAGAAAAATCTCAAGCATATATTAATTGATTCTGCCTATACATTGGCACTCAATACAAAGTTATGATTTTCCTTTTCCCCTATAAACTGACTTAAAGTTAGTAATCCTATGATTTTTTTTAAAGATTTTATTTATTTATTTGAGAGAGAGAGAGCACGCATGAGCAGGGGGGAGGGACAGTGGAAGAGGGACAAGCAAACTCCCCACTGAGTGCAGAGCCCAACACGGGGCTGATCCTAGGACCCTGAGATCATGACTTGAGCCCAAGTCAGACATGTAACTGATTGGGCCACCTAGGCGCCCCTGTGATTTTTTTAAGTTGCCAATCACCTGTTTCCAGTTTAGCAACAAACATTTATTTATTTATTTTATTATTTGCCCCGGGGGTACAGGTCTGCAAATCATCAGGCTTACACATTTCATAGCACTCAACATAGCACAAACCCTCCCCAAGCAACACACATTTTTTAAACCAATTTTCTTTCCTTAGTTTTTGTATTTTACACATTTTAAAATTCCATACCATTTATTACTGTTAATTCAGGACAAAATATATTTAATTCCTTTTATGGTATGTAGATGTTTAAAAAACAAAAATTTCAAATATTTAAAAATAGAAAATTTGGAATATTTAAAACTAGTTCTAGTCGTTTCCATTAGAAATAACTTTTCATTCATTCAGAAAAATGTTATTGATCATATGCAACTTACATATGTACTCTATTGGCATTAAATTTATGTCAGGTTAATTTGGCACTGGTTCTTACTCTAAATTAATCAGGGTTATTTTAGATGTGCCCACACTAACTTAATCTTTCTAATTAAATGAAATCATATAGGTAAAGCTATAGGAAACTGAGGAAAAAATATATATGTCTCCTTATAAGCTCATAAGGTAATTTTCTTTACACTAGTGCAAATTTGATTAGAAAATAAAATTTAATCCTCAATATTCAGCCCAGCATGTAAAACTAGAGATTGCTCAAACTGGAAAAAGCACATGAAGTCTTTTAGTGAAGATGAATGGATGGATGGATGGATAAATAATGGCCTAATACAATGTGTAGAATCTGTGGGCGCATCAGTAAAGGTGTAAATATTCACTTTAATGCATTTTTTTCTATTTACTTAGGTGGAATTGTATACTTTAATCAAATACATATATTTGTAAGTAATCACATCAAAACTTTCATGGAATAGAATAAGCTAATTTTTCCAGATGCCATATTTTGATTCATTACCAGTATTTGCTTCCACTTACAACTACTAAACTACTTGCCAGAAATCATCAGTCCTTTTTGCTTCTGCAATCCCCGAATGTATTTTGAAGAACAAAATGATACTTTGTACCTGTTTGAATTATCATAGTTGTCAGTATAAAATTAAATACTCATGAATAATACAATTTTCAGCATTTTGTATACACGGTATTTTTATATAAAATAGTTACATTACCAATTTAAGTGGATATGGTGAATTCCAAATAATACCCATATATGATATGACTTTTCTTAACATTAGCAATTTAACATTTTTTTTATTTCAATCAACTTGGATTTCAATTCCATTTGCTCACATTTTATAATAGCATATTATTATTTATTTTAAGCATTAAAGTATTTTCTTCATACATTTAAAGGCATCTAGATGAAAATTATTACTTAAACATTATCAAATGTGAAGCAAAAATTAAAGTGAAATTAAAGTATTTTCATCCTCTATAGGTCTCTATACCAATATCCATATGAAGCTGTGTAATTATTGCTGTCATCAACTAATTCTACCGTGATGATCCTTCATAAAAGATTTGCATTCAGCTGGGAAGATAGCAGGTAGCTGACAATTCTCAACTGCAGCCCCTTAGATGTGTGTCTGAATTTGTTGGCAAGATGAAACATTTCCTACACAGCCCCCAGCCAACAACTGAATCTAACAAGGTTACCAAGGCTGTACATTTTTACCCAATGCAGGACTCCTCTATTTCTGAGCTCCTCATCATGGCAGCCAATAATTTGTTAAATCTGCCTACTGGTCATAAACTCTACCTGCCATTCTGTTTCCTCCCATCTTTTGCTTGAAGACTTTCAGATGTGCAGTGCATTCTGTAGTTTTTCCTTGGGCAACCTGGATTCCTTTCTCTTTTTCAGTCACAAGCATTCACTACCATAACTTTTCTGAACATCTAAGTTTATCTCAGGGCCAGCTACCAGAGGTACTGAAATGACACAAGCTTTTTCGGTCTTTAATTCTAATCATAATTTATTTTTTTAGTAATAATTCAGTAATCTTCTTACAATATAATCCTTACAGTTATTTATTTTGAATCTTGGCGCATGTTGAAATAGAAGTATAAACCCATTTTGGTTTCTTTTTTGGTATTTTTAATTTTTTTATTATAAATGATTTTAGATTTAGATTAGAGATACAAAGATGGAACAGATAGTTCTTGCGTACCTTTCACTAAACTCGTCCTAATTTTAACACTTTACATAACCATGGCATATTTATCAAAATTAAGAAATAAACAATGGCATGATACTAGTGAAGTACAGACTTTATTAAAATTTCAAATGTTTGGGGGTGCCTGGGATAGTTGGTTGACAGTCCAACTCTAGGTTTTGCTCAGGTCCTGATCTCAGGGTTCTGGGATCAAGTTCCAGAACAGGCTCTGAGATCAGCGTGGAGTCGGCTTGAGATTCTCTCTCCCTCTCCCTCTACCCCTCCCACTCATGCTTTCTCTCTCTCTCTCTCCCATTCTCACTCTCTCCTTCTTTCAAATAAATAAATCTTTAAAAAAATACAAATGTTTGTCACGAGTTTTTGCTAATGTATTTTCTGCTAATGAATTTCCATCCCATCATTAACCTAGGATACCAAGTTGCATTTAGTTATCTTTTTGCCTGAGCCTTTTCAAATTTGTGACTGATTTTTAATTTTTGATTTTTTTAAATAACCTTCACACTTTTCCAGAGTATTGGTCAATAATTTCATAGAATGAATCTGGTTTGGGGATTTTCCTACTTTTTTTTCTCATAATTTTACTAGGCTTATAGATTTGGGGGAGGAAGAAAACCATATGAAGAATTCTTACTGCATCATACCAATGATTACATGACATCAACCTAGCATTAAGGTCCTGTTCCTGTGAATCTGGATCTCCAGGTCAAGGTGGTGTCTGCCAAGTTTATCCACCATAAAGTTTAGTTTGCAGTTTTCTTCTAACACCTTATAAAGCCTTTGTCTGGTTTTGATGTCAGGGTAATACTGGCTACATAAAATGATTTGGGCACTATTCCCTCCTCTTGTATTCTCTAGAGGACATTTTGTAAGACAGGTGTTATTTCTTCTGAAAATATCTGGTAGATGAAAGCTTTGTTCCATAGGAGATAGAGGAAGTAGGTTTGAATGGAGTTTCTGCACTGGCTGCTAGTCCCCTTCTCTAGCCAGCACCTCTCTAAAACTTTCAGACATTTTCTCCCAGATCTTCCCTGTGAGTGCCTCATGAAGATCTTGCAAGTAGAACCTGTAGTAAGATGCAGCCCTCCTCCCAGTCTGCAGCCTCAAGGGGCTTCTCATTCCTACTGTATCCTATCGTTGGCCTTTAACATTTTTTTTAATTAGCTGAATTTTCTGAATTTTTCTGTTTAAGTGGCATACAATAACTTTTGTCCTAGCTAAATCTGGAGTCTTGTTTCTCAAGGCAGGCATCTGTATCTCTGCACATTTCAGGTTAGCTGTTTGCCCTGCTACTCAGTTCTCTAAGTTCAAAAAAAAATCACTAATTTGCTTTTTTTCAGCTTTGTTCTTGTTATAAGGGTGGAATAACACCCTTTTTAGTTCTCAGTATCTCTTACTGACCCTGGAAGTCCTCTGGCCTCATTTATGACATTACTATCCCATTTCTTTTCTTCCATTGCTTTTTCTTCATTATCTTCCATTGTAAAAATGATGTAAACACAGAATATTAGATTTTAAAAAGTAAAGCAATATGGAAAAGTTATAATTCTGTATCAACAAACATCTGAAATTGTATTTTT
This sequence comes from Ailurus styani, assembly GCA_002007465.1. Classification (NCBI taxonomy): domain Eukaryota; kingdom Metazoa; phylum Chordata; class Mammalia; order Carnivora; family Ailuridae; genus Ailurus; species Ailurus styani. The sequence goes on from LNAC01000133.1 coordinate 3,130,551, forward strand.
ACAATTATATTTTTAGAATATAACTTTTGTATATTTATACAGTACTTAAAAATGTAAGTAAATTAATTTATTAAAAATAAACCAGGATTATCCGATCTGAAAGATGAAAATACAAAAATAATCCAATCTCATCAAACGTGTGCTTGCATTTGAATCTGGATTATTTTCTAAATGAATGAGATAAATTTCTGGATACAGGAGCCCTTTATTTTCCTAGTTTTATTTTGGGAAAAATATCTATTTTATATTAAAGAATATTTCTTTCACAGGAAAAAGTCAATCAATATGTCACTGCATTTCTTCCCGTTTAAATATGACTTCAAAGAAAATAGAAAACAAAATATGGATTTATTTTGTTTCACATAGTAAAGTATTACCACAGAAATTACAAATATTAAAGGCTTTAGGTTTTATATTATTAATATGTTATATTATATTGTGATTCACTGTGATAACTCTTCCCACATAATCCACCCATTTAAATGGTGTCAAGTCACTCAAAAGGAGACCAAAGCACAGGCAGTTTTTATGTTCTGAAACTGAGTTAGGATATATGACAAATGCTGTTTAGGCTTCTAAGTGCTTTGTGAAAATGTCTGTAGACATATCTGTAATTAATGTGCAGTTTTGTCATTATTACTAAGAAGAAAATTGTATTTTAACTAGTAGCAGTTGAGTATTTCAGAAACTGGTTCATCACATTATTATTATTATTATTATTATTGTTACTGAAATGATTTTTAAGACAATGACACTTTGGAAAGTCTCTGTCCTGAAGAAGCTTAGAAGCTTTAAAAGTAACATGTTAGAAAGGCTTAAGTAGGAGATCTTTTCTTTCCTTTCTCCCTTCTTCTTCCTTATCCTCCCTACTCCCTGTTTCCCCTCCTACTATTCTCCCTCCTCTCTTCTTGTCACTCTTCTCTATTTGGTTAACAGACAGCAATAACCAACTATATCAATGCTTCCTTTTAAATTTGACTTCCAACTATGATTACTTAAGTGGACTGGTTACTAAGATATATACCATATAATTATTTTTATATTACATTTCACTCCTGTATTTCCAACTAAGTCTGCTATTTAATGTCCTTTAAACTTGCCATAAACTGAATAAGTTACATAAAGAATGCGTTTTCTTTAATAAAGAAAAAGAGCTACACACAAGGCTAGATGGTGCCTATTCCACCCCATCCCTAGACATGTTAAGGATTTGGGGGTTTTACCTGAGAACTTTCACACTCCTGTGTGTACTTGTGGGTGTGAGCACAGATGAGTGTATATCCAGTGCCACATCTATCTTATAATCATGTAGTTCAACATACCACCATAGTAATTAGCTCTTCAGTTTTGTTTAGTCTTGAATTAACTTTATTTTATGAACTTCCATTTATATTTTCATTTTTAATACCTACAATAGTTTTGAATTCTAATATCTCCAACAGCTTATCATTGTGTAATAATCTGTGCTTCATGAACACAGATCATTCATTGATAGCTCTGAGAAATCAAAAAGGACAGACTTACTTTAAGGTTCTAAATATACTCTTATTTTTCTTTTGCTTTGTGTATTTCAGTCATTTTTCATATTCCTTTTATATCATTTAAGATAGGAACTTATTCAAATGTTTCTTTATACTTGAATGTGCACTGACTTTCTGACTCAATTATCCACATACTGCCTTGCTAAAGCAGATCCTTGGTAAAGAGCCATTTTTGTTTTACTCTTTAATTTAAAGTTGAATAAAAACTAAAACCCCAAAAACTTTGTTTTAAGGCTTATGATTAGGCATATTTAAATGATATAATAAAAATAATTTAATACTCAGTTTCTATGAAATAATTTTGTCATTTTAAAGAAGCTATTTCTACAGTTTGAGAAATACTGAACTAAAGGAATAAAGCTAATTTGAAAGATGTCTAGCTAAGGTGGGAGAGAAGTTTTCCGGGAAAATGCCCCAGATTTTGTATAGACTGCAGTAGATAGTCTCAGTATTTTCCTTTATAGTGCTTTGCTTCTTTCACACAGAACTGATCACACATCAGAGTAATTGCCTATTTTTCTGCTATCCTTATTAAAATAATAGAGCAAGTACCATATCTGTTGTTTTTATCTCCATTGTCTGGCACATGGTTGCTGTTTAGAAAATACTGTTGAATAAATGAATAAAAATTGCAGAAATGTTTCATATTGCTTTTGATTCATACAATAACTTAATAACTTTTACATATGTTGAATATTAAAACAATACAAACACAGAATTTCCTCTGCATTTAAAGAATTCAGTGAGATAACAAGTGTATATCAATTACTTTAACATTTGTTCCTTATTAAACAGTGAATGAAGGATATAAATTTTCTTTTATGGCACCAAATTGTACCCAATCTAAAAACATGGTCTGGTGAGTCAAATGACCTAATGAATAAACTGAAGTTTCCACAACATTGATTATATGTATAAACCATCTCACCCTTGATGACTGGCTGCCACTTACACAATTTGTTGTTTATAGTTCTGTCTCCTTTCCACCTAAGACTACTTTGTTCTAACTAAGACGCCCCTGCACACTTTGCTGCATGGGCACGCAAGACTGGGCTTCACTGATATTGACAACTCTATCATATTGATTCAAATTGTGCTTCAACATGTCCTTGAAGGATTTCTTATGACCATCTGCTGTACAACTGGTTTTCTTCCGTTATTCATACATGGGTTGCTTTGGAATCTTATTGCCATCAATTTTTTTCCCACATGAATAGGTTTGCAGAACAAGATAAAATAAAAACAACTCGGATGTACAGAATTTGTGAATACTCAATGACTATATGGTTCGAAACTCAAAATTATCAAGATATTATTTTAAAAGAACCTTTGTTTTGTTTTTTTTTAAAATATTTTATTTATTTATTTCACAGAGGGAGAGAGATCACAAGGAGGCAGAGAGGCAGGCAGAGAGAGAGAGAGGGGGAAGCAGGCTCCCCGCCGAGCAGGAAGCCCGATTCGGGCCTCGATCCCAGGACCCTGAGATCATGACCTGAGCCGAAAGCAGAGGCTTTAACCCACTGAGCCACCCAGGCACCCTAGAACCTTTGTTTTTTTTGTTTTTGTTTTGTTTTGAGAGAGTGAGAGACAGTGAGAGCATGGGGGGAGGGGCAGAGAGATAGGGAGAGAGAGAATCTTAAGTAGACTCCATGCTGAGTGGGGCTTGATCTCACAACCCTGAAATCATGACTTGAGTCAAAGTTGGGCACTTAGCCGACTGCATCACCCCACGTCCCCTAGAATTATGGATTTTCAACTAAATGTGTTATCACTACATGTTACCTGTGGAATTTAAAAGAGCCTATTAGTACTAAATATTACAATTTGTAGTTAATTTCTAAAGAATATTTAAAGTGATATCAAATTACGTTGAAAATGTTTAGAAGGAATAAGACAATTTGAATTCCCTTATGGTTCATTAATAACCCAGTAAATCTTTGTTGATGAGTGGATGAATAATGAATGAATGAACTCAGTGGAGTTAACTGAGAATATACTATATAAAATGGATTTGTATTATACTAAGACAAACTAAATATTAGAAAATTTATTGACCTTTAAATATGTATTATTTTATATTAATTAAAAAATAAAGATAAATCCAAACTTGATACTACTCCAGAATTGTTTTTCAGTACTGTCAGAGAGTAACTAATAAAATGTTATATTCCATAGGATAGAAAATTCTTGCAGTTTTCCAGAAATGAAGATTTATTTATTTATTTTATTTATTTTTTAAAGATTTTATTTATTTATAAGAGAGAGAGAGATCACAAGTAGGCAAAGAGGCAGGCAGAGAGAGAGGAGGAAGCAGGCTCCCCGCTGAGCAGAGAGCCCAATGTGGGGCTCGATCCCAGGACCCTGAGATCATGACATGAGCCGAAGGCAGAGGCTGTAACCCACTGAGCCACCCAGGCGCCCCTGGAAATGAAGATTTATAAAATACAACATGATGAATTGTTTAGGAAAGATTCTTAGTCATTACTCACATTCAGATATGATTCAACATGCAGGAACTTCAAAAGTATGTCTGGTGGAAAAAGAGAAGAAGCCAAACATTCTATGGAAACTGGTGTCCCAGTAGAAGGCCAACCAAATGTAAACAGTCTAAGGCACACTGGTAACAGATTCTAGTTAGCAGCAGGCATTTTTTTAGAAAGTAGAAAAGTAGAAAGTACAAAATGCCTTGTTTTTTTACCAGATTGTTAAATTCCTAGATTAGAATAATGTGCAGTACCCTGTCTATACTATTTATATATTACTTAAATCTATTAGAACTAAAGTATGGTTGTGTACATTACATATATACACAACCATATATATAATTTCAATCTATTAGAACTAATAGTGCCAGCAAAGAAAAGATATACTTGGTCTGCACTATAACTTACCTTATTTTTATCTGATTGCTAAATTCCTAGATTAGAATAATGTGCTATACCCTGTCCATACTATTTACATACAAGATAACAGTAACATGATAAATATTAAGAGAAATAATCAAAGGTGAAATTTCCTTCCTCTTCTCTTCTTTTTGGAGGTAATTCAGGGCTTTTAGGAGCCTTCATCATAGAAAGAAGAAAACTAAAACTGAACTGTATCTAGTCATTTTTTCACTGTGATGTATTTTAAGAAGGTTATATTTAAGAAGGATATTATTGGCATTAACTAAATATATTCATCCCACAACTTTGAACAATCAGACTTAATATGTAGTATTCTACTGAAATGAAAATTGGCAGAAAACTCTCTTTAAGTATACTTTTTCCTCTGTTTGAGGGCATGTGGTCAGATACACACGGTTTCATACATAGGATATATGCTATGCAGGTTTCTAAGAATGGTCCCCAACATTCATCCCTGCATAACCTGCTTCCCTTTAAATGTGGATAGGGAAGGGGGCCTGGGTGGCTCAGTCCATTAGGCAGCTGACTCTTGATTTCAGCTCAGGTCTTGACCGCAGTGTCCTGAGTTCAAGCCCCTCATTGTGCTCCATGCTGGGTGTGGAACTTATTTTAAAAAAGATGTGGATAGAGGTAGTGATTATATCACTTCATGACTCTTCTACACTAAATGGCAAAAGGAAGATGGTCTAGGTGGGCCTAATCTCATCACCTGAGCCTTTAAAAGGCAGAGATTTTCCTAACTGGTAACATAAAAGCACTTCAGAGAGATCTGAAGCATAGGAAAAAATGGATATGACATAGTTTACTTTGAAAGCTGAGGAGGCCATTTGCCAAAGAATACAGATATCTTCTAGATGATGAGGAGCAATCCCTAGTTGACAGTAACAAAGAAATGGGGGCCTTAGTCCTATACTATACTATAAGGTACTAAATTTGACCAATAACTTCAATATGCTTAGAAGTGGACTCTTCCCCAGAGTCCCCAGATAGGAGCGCATTCTGGGTGACAGGTGATTTTACCCTTTTGAAGCCGTATGTGGAGAACCCAGTCAATCCTGTCAGGACTTGTGACCTACAGAAATATGAGCTGATCAGTGGGTATTGTTTAAACCTGCTGAGGTTATACTAATATGTTACACAGTATCAGGAAATTAATACATGATGTAAGACATTTTTTTACATGTGATCTTATGATGAAAATGTCAGTTCACATTGATCTGTATAATGAAATACATCAATACATTTATTAATATCAATATGTGTAATTTTAACTTTGTTTTTATTGTTTGGACAAATAATGGTTCATAAGGAAAAAAAAACAAAGAAGGAAAGATTTTAGTGGACAGAAAACTTATATGAGCCAGTAGTATGAGACTGCTGTCAAAGCTGCTAAAGCCGAATAGAAGTCCATTACAGAGGTCAGTGATGTTCCACAAAAAAAAAAAAAAAAAAAAAAAAAAAAAACCTCCACCACTGATCACAGCCACAGTTCAGAGAACCATTCAAAGAGATAGAAAGGACTATATTCTGTGATAATAAAATCAATCAGCATTTTGGATCACCCCTTATTGAGGTTAGCCAAGACTCTGTACCTAACAGTCCTCAAAAAGTCTAAACGCTATCTTTCCTAGTGCACTTTTTACCTCATTTGAAATCAACTTCCTGGGAATAAGACTCTGAGGCAGAGATGTGCATGCACGATGTGTTTAGGACTTTCAGAAATATATCCAAAACAATGTGAGAGAAGAAGAAATGGGACTGAGTAATTGAATAAGGTAAACTAAGATGCAGTTGCAACAGAAGCCTCGGCTGATCTTAAGAGAGCTGTATGTGGAGATGGACCTTCAGAATTAATTCAAATATAGGCAACGGGCCTACAGCACATTGACCAGCTGCTCCCAAAGAAAGCACAGAGCTTTGGGAAATACAGCTCCCTAAAACAACTGAGAACAAGTTCCAGGGAGGTCCTCAGCTGTGAGCCATTAGAATCTAACTCTCTTGACATCTGGGGAAATAAGGAGCTTGATTCTGAGAGTGATAGCTGGGCAGGATAACAGAGTCCACTATATTCTGTAACGAGACTGCATGTCCATTTGGTGAAGAACTGGAAAACACTGCATATACTTGTAGTTATGGTATGAAGTCTCTCTTCAATTATATCTAGTCTTTCATTTAGGTCTTTGGGTCTGGGAATGAAGTTAGATCTAGAAACTGAATGTGATAGATAAAACTTATTAAATGTCTCCTCCCCAAAGTCCTGCTCCTAACTCCCAGAATTTGTGAATATGATGACATATCACTTCTGGGATTATTTTATGTTGTGTGGCACAGATGACCTTCAGAAAGGGAAGTTACCTAGGTGGGCTTGGTCTAATCACATAAGACTTTTTTTTTTTTTTTTTTAGGATTTTATTTATCTGAGAGTGAGCGCAAGAGAGAGCACAAGAGGAGTGAAGGGGCAGGGACAGAGAGAAAAGCAGACTCCTCATTGAGCGGGAAGCCCGATGTAGGGCTCCATCTCAGCACCTAGGATCATGACCTGACTGGAAGGCAGATGCTTAACCTACTAAGACACCCAGGTGCCCCTCACATGAAACTTTAAACTTAGAGAGCTTTCCCTGGCTCGCGGCAGAAGGGAAAAGAGGAGAAAGTGGAAGTGAGAGAACTCAATATGCTATTGCTAGCTTTAAGACAGAAGGGGCCACATGAACAGCAATTTGGAAGCCTTTAGAATAAAGAAACCACTGGATGATAGCCAGTAAGTAAATGGGAACCACAAACCTATAACCACAAGGAAGAAGAACCAACAACCTGAATGAGTTTGGAAGTTGATTTTTTCCCCAGACTTTGAGATAGGAGTCTAACCTGGCTGACACTTTGACTTTGATCTTCTGATCAAAAGAAGATCAACCAGAGAATCTATTTGAGTCCACCTGGATTTTGATGGATTTTGAGCTGTGAGATAATAACTGGGTGTTATTTTAAGTGGCTCTATTAGTTGTTGATTTGTGATGACAGAAATAGAAGATTAACTCACTGAGTAAAGAATTTAGTTTTTCCATTGTGGTCAGCCCTCCTGCTGGCCAAATTTTAATCCTTTTTTTTAATATGGAAATTAAGCAGCAGTTAACTGCATGTCTATTTTGTCCAACGCATACAGTGAGTTTTTATTCATTCCCACAGATTTCTTTGGGTTAAGGCACTCTGATTCCAACCTCAGTAAGGCTGCACATTAACTTCATGAAGGGGTGCCTGTTTGGCTCAGTTGGTTGAGCGTCTGCCTTTGGCTCTCATTATGATCCCAGGGTCCTGGAATCAAGCCCTATATCCAGCTGGTTCCTTGCTCAGCAGGAAGCCTGCTTCTCCGTCTCCCTCTGCCTACAACCCTGCCTACTTGTGCTCTCTCTCTCTAACAAATAAATAAAATCTTTAAAAAAAATTAACTTCATGTTGTCTCTGCTTAGTTGAATGCCATAGCTATCCTTTGCCATTCTGGATTCCCATCAGCCTGATGATATAATGAGGTTCAGTACCAGGAAGATTCTCCTGATTATCTCAGCCATCAGCAAAGTTTGCAAAAATATGGGTGTCACATCCCTCAATGTATTCCCTATCACCTAATGACGGGGATGGCCTCTGAGCACTCCCAAACAATCTAACTGGTTGGTAGTTTCTCCAATTGGGTGAATTTCCAGCATCTAGAATAGTTTTTGGCACAATGGTAGGTGCACATTAAACATTTATGAATGAATGAATGGTTAAATAGACATCAACCTACAAAAAGAAGTGGTCTTTTCCAGCCTCTTTATGTATCACTATGGTATTTAAAAAACCTATTCAAGATGATTAAAATTCAGTAAAGGTGTTTATTGAATCAAAAAAAGTCAAAAATAATATTTTTATTAACTTTCAAGAATTCCCTTATAAATATAATTCACAAATTTCATTTCATTCTGCCCTTTAACTCAATCTCTTCTTCAAATTTTATCAGAATTAAATTATTGTTGCTATATATTAGAGTTATCATATAATACATTGAAATATAACCTTATACTGTGATATTAGACATAACCATTTAAAATGACAGAACTCTAACCAAATAAATTTTAGTGTATATTCTTCAATCCCATAAAAATAAATGAAAGGTCTCAGGTATGTTAATCAGCTGTTTCAAAATGAATACCAATGTTCTGCTTTTATACTTTATTAGACAAAATATGTTTTTCATAGATTTATTTTATTAATTTGTTGGTTAGTTGACTGGTTAATTTCCATCTATCTGTAAAAAAAATGAAGTGCTTTATTTTATTTTGCATGATAAAAATCATAAAAATAATACAAAATTAGAAAATCAGATTCAGTTTAAAGAAAGAAGTATAATAAGAATTTAGGTAGAAAAAGGTTATTCATATAGGTAGACTTCTACAACAAAACATTTATCTTGACAGAAAGGACAGGTCATGATACCAAGATCCTGGGATCAAGTCCCTCATAGGGCTCCTTGCTCCTGCTTCCTATTTTCACAGGAAAAGCAATATTTTTATTTGCACTGAATTTCAAAGAAAATTACTAATGGGTATTTAGCCAAGAGGTACATATTTAGATACTTAGAATTTAAAAATATTTTGTAAGACATTTTTATATAATGACTTTTATAGAAAGCTGAAGGCATCTTAAAATAAAATAAAAATATATGTGGGATTTTAGGTAAGATAATCAAATACATTTCTGATAAGCAATGTGTGTCAGAATAAACAGATGTAATGTGTAGCTTTCAAAAATGTTAACAAACAGTATATAGCTCTAAAAGAGCATTAGAGAAATTTGGGAGAAAAACACAGATAAAGACCCTATTCTCTAATGTAGCCTGTGTGGATATACTATGTTCCTACCCAACGGCCAATATGTGTCTAAGAAATAAAACAAATGATCAAAGAACACTAACAAATTATATGCTTGAGAAATTTAAAATGAGAGCATCAAAACCACAATGAGATACCGCCTTATACCTGTTAGAATGGATGGAGTCAAAAAGACAAGAAATAACAATGTTGAGGAGGATGTGGAGGAAAAAAGAACCCTTGTAAACTGTTGTTGGAAATGTAAATTGGTACAGCCCCTGTGGAACATAATATGGAGTTTCCTTAAAAAATTAAAAATAGAGGGACGTCTGAGTGGTTCAGTTGGTTAAATATCTGCTTTCAGCTCAAGTCATGATCCCAAGATCCTGGAATTGAGTCCCTCATAGGGCTCCTTGCTCCCGCTGCCTGCTACTCCCCCTGCTTGGGCTCCTGCACTCTCGATCTGATAAATAAATAAATAAATAAACAAATAATTCTTTAAAAATAAATTAAGAATAGAAAGACCATATGATCCAATTATTCCACTACTGGGTATTTACCCAAAGGGAAAAAAAACCACTAATTTGAAAAGATACATGCACCTCCATGTTTATTGAAGCATTATTTACAATAACCAAGATATGGAAGCAACCCCAATATCCACTGATAGGTGAATGGATAAAGAAGATGGTATATATACAATGGAATATTATTCAGCCATAAAAGGATGAGATTTTGCTATTTGTAACACAGATGGACCTAGAGGGTATGATGCTAAGTCAAATAAATGAAACAGAGAAGGACAAATACTATACAATTACACTTATATATGGATTCTAAAAAAAACCCCAAAACAAATGAATAAACAAATTACCAAAAAGCAGACTCAGACCTATACATACAGAGAACTGATGGTGGCCAGAAAGGAGGGGAGTGGGAGATACAGGCTTAGAGTTATGGAGTAAGTCACAGGAATAAAATCACAGCTTAGGGAATATTTTCAATGGCATTATAGTAGTGTTGTATGGTGACAGATGGTGGCTATAGTTGCAGTGAGCATAGCATATTATATAGAGTTAATGAATCACTATTTTGTACACCTGAAGCTTATGTAACATGGTGTGTCAGTTGTACTCAAATAAAATTTAAAAAGGGGGAGAAGGGTAACTTAGTTTTTATGAAAATAGAAAAGTATATACGAACTTTAAAATCACACAACAGGTTTCTTAAAACTCAACATATACATAATTAATAAAATACCAATTAAATATAAAACAAAATAAAATGATAATCTCACAGTATATTTTTACAGAAAGTTTTAGTTTTGAAAGAAAACTGAATGCATACAAACTCATTTAGTATTCATAGCATTTTATATTCAGTATATAAAGATCTGGACCTAGATACACACACATATATATATATACACACACATTAATATGGTAACTATTTTATAGTATTTTTTTTGCTGATTGTGTATTAATAAATATAGATATCTTTCTGTAGATTTGTTTTTACCTTTTTAAAATGGGAGGAAAGCTAATTTTTAAAATCTTAAATTAAAACCTTAAATATTTTGAAGTTATTTTGTGTATATGTGTGGTTAGTGTTCACATACATATACATACAACTTATGTTTTATTCTGGGGCCATAATTCTTCCTAAGATCACTCCAATCTGTAAATGGATCTTGTGTTCATTATCGATCCTTATGTTAATGCTTCTGATTTTTTTGAAATATTTGTTTAATCTTTCAGTTGCATATGATGCTCAATGAAAATATTTTATAGCAGCATGTTAGTGTTGCATACATTATTCTTCAACCTCTTATTAACAGTCATTGAGATGAGATATATGTGTGCTGAATAAATTAGCGAATACTTTCTCTGGGCCAACAAATGTACTAAAATATATCCTAAGTCAGAATATACATCTTAGCCCCATATCTGACAAAAGAAACATCAACTCAATTATCCTTATTTTTGCATCTTTGATAATGGGAGGGTATCTCTGTAAAGTCAAGCAAACCATTATCCAAGTTGATGAGTGTCTGAAGTATTTGAATCACATTATCCTGGAGACCTAATTCCTGTGTGCCAATAACCAAGCAAGTCATAAAATGAAATACTGTGTTCAAGTTGGGCCTATTCCTAAGAGAAAAACAAACGTCAATGAAGAAAAAAAAAAGAACTTAGGCCACCTAAATTATGGTGGAACCTATAATAAGAAAAATGTACTGCCAAATAGGATTCTGCCTCTTTAATCTCATATAACACTTAGCATAAATGCATATATATGATTATACATATGACATATATGCATTCTTTTATGATTTATACATATGTGTGTGCTGTGTTTAGCTCAGTGTCTAGCTGCATAGCCTATTCTGAGGTTTATCATATGCCTTGTCTTTACATAAGTGGGAAATTTATAGTTTTTTATATACATGAATTAGAATGTTGAAGAGTTCTAAAATCTAAATGAAAATGTAACATGAAAATCTCTACATACTACAAAGAACGTTATAACTTGGTATGTTGTTTTGAAGGAGACATCCCACCAAATAGTTACTTTAATAGTTAAGTAAATGCAGATACAAATAGAGATAATTGCTATTAATCTGTCAGAAAAATTTTATTGACAAAAAATATGATGGAGAGATATTAAATAAAACTCTCTTGGGAGGGAAGGGGGTGCCTGGGTGGCTCAGTAGGTTAAGTATATGCTTTAGGCTCAGGCCATGATCCCAGGATCCTAGGATGGAGCACTGAGGTGGTCTCCCTTCTCAGTGGTGAGTCTGCTTCTCCCCGTCCCTCCACCCCTCTCCCAGCTGGTTCTCTCTCTGTCATTCATGCTCTCTTTCTCTCTCTCAAATAAATAAATAAAACCTTAAAAAAAACACTCTTTTTTTTCTGGACTAGGTCACTGTTTGCTAGTTCTCTTTTCTCTCAACCATATATTTTGTGGAAACTTTGCATTACAATATGTATTTTGAAAAGAAATGAACATACTTTCAAGAATAATGTCAGTAGCCAATATTTAAAAAAAAAGATCACTTTTGGACATCTATGAGTAACTAAGGTTAAGCATAAACATTATTTCTCTTGAAATAATGGCCCTGGATTGGCATAACATAAAAGTGAGACTTTTTATTAAAAATTTCTTCTTTGCAGACTCATTAGGAGTTTAGGTAAGACATATGGCTAAAATTATATTTTTAAAAATTGATTGGCTAAAACATTAAAGGAAACACTTGAGTACTTCCATGGGGTGGCAGAACAGAATCCCAAACACAGAAATCTGATAACCAGCAGGTAGAATCAGATATTTCTGATTCATTGGTAGCAGTAGGGAGCAAAAGTTCCCTGAGACAAACCACAGCTTTGCTAACAGTGCCCCAGGGTGTATTGGCAAATACATCTGAAATATTGACTTTCATAAAATAGGCAAACTTACTTTGTTTGCAGAATGTACATTTCCTCTCACAACTATACCTAAGAATCTCCCCAAAGACAAAAGATAATAGAGTTTCCTCTTTGTCTTCGGTATACTGTGAAACATGACAGTGAATTGGAAAGAGATAGATACCTAAAAATAGAAGGATAGGACATCTTCATTTGAAATCACACAGAGTCGCAGAATCCCAAAATATGACTTTTAAACCTCATCTCACTTTTTCAATATGTTTTTAAATAGAAACATAGATAAATTACTCTTCCAATGACTAAATTAATAAACTTTGTCTTGACTACTAGTTCACAGATGAATCAGAATGGGGAAGGGAAGAGGTGCATACAATCCACTGCAAAGCCATTTGTGAGAAATGGTAAGTCTGAATAAATGTTATTCTATTTCATATTAACAATGCAAATAAAATATCCACATACTCTGGTTGTAAGTATTTTATTCTATCAAAGAAATATATGTATCCTAATTTTCCTATTTCATACCAAAACTTACAATGAGGGCTTTTACTTTCTGTAGAGTAACACTTCTAAAATTATATAAATGGGATCAACCAAAATCTTATTAAAATGCAACCTGGTTAGGGTGCCTGGCTGGTTCAGTCAGTATAGCATGTGACTCTTGATCTTGGGGTTGTGAATTCAAGCCCCACTTTGGGTGCAGAGATTACTTAAAAAAATACATATATATATATATATATATATATATATATATATATATATAACCTGGTTGAGCAGGGATCTGGTGGAACCTGAGTTCCAAATTTCTAACAAGTCCCCAGGTGATTTCAAAGTTAGCCTTTAGTCAGATCACTCTGAATAGCAAGGCTTTAAGCACAGAGCTTTCCAGTGTATATACAAGAACACACTAGTGTGTCCCCCATGGATGATACAGGTATGTCTAAGCTATTGATCCCATTTGTTCAGTGTCTTAGTGGTAGCTGAGACAGCCAGAGCCAAGATTGACTTCTTTCAGCTCCACAGAGCTTTATCCACATATTATAGTAACCCCATACTTTATGGGCGTCCTGACATGAAACAAAGTTTAGTCACAGTGTATATTGAACAGTAAATGACTAAGTGGAGAAAAAATTACATATTGACATGATATTTCAAAACAGAAAAATCCTTATCAATTAATAGCTATTCCCTAAAAATAGTACTTAATTAAAATATGGCAAAAATATCTTCAATATTGGCTTATTTGGCATATTTGAAAAATAATGTGGAATTATGACTGGTCCACCGGACTGACATTAATCTCATGCATAGGATTACTTTGGTATCTTTTGAGGACAAGATTTAAAAAATACCATTCTTAAAAAATTCCTTAAAAGTGGAATGACTAGGGGCACCTGGGTGGCTCAGTTGGTTGAGTGTCCGACTCCTGGTTTTGGCTGAGGCCATGATCTCAGGGTTGTGGGATCCAGGATAAATATTTCTCTAAAAGCCCAGCTATCCTGAATATATTTTAAAAACATATTTGTACACTTTTTCTTTTTGATTATAAAATGAATTTTTAGGAGTTATAATTTTGTAGTCCATGTCTTACTCCCAAATTTCTATATGCTTCCAATTATATCTTAAAAATCCATTTGCATGTATAAAATTATATATCATTGAGTTACTTTGGAGTTTTTAGTATTATAATAAAATGTAATATTAAATGATTAAATTAAAAGACAACCATTTCTTTTTTCAAACAGTTGTCTTCTGTATCACAAAATTAATAATCCTTCAAACAGATACTAACAACCTCTGCAACAGAGAAGACACAACATCCGAACTCACCAGAGCATAATTGAAACCTTATGAAGTCAGTCCCAAGAGCACCTCTTACAGGATTTCACTTAAATAAAAGAAAAAACAGTAAAATAATGCCTGATAGAAGTCAGGAAGTGGTTTTCCTTGGGAGATAGTGACTCAAAGGAGCTCTTGGAGACTTGTAAGGTGCCAGTAATTTTCTATTGAATGATCTGGGTAGTATGTTCAGGTTGTAAAAATTCTGTATAATGTACTCTGACATGAGTACTTCTCTGCATTAATAATTACATTTTAAATGTATGAATAATCATATCTTTTCAAAATTTCTTTTTGGGACTTTTCCAAGGGTGCTTTTTTATTTAAAATCTATTCAACAGTTGGAGTAATACTTGTATTTTTGTTTGAATACGTATGTGTGTTTGTGTGATGTGTGTTCAGTGAAGGATAGGATATAAACACTTTTATTTAGCAAATTCTAATCGTAACCTTTAAATCTGCTGAGAGAGTAGGTTGTAGCTATAGATTTAGTGTTATGTTTTTGAAAAATTTGGAATGCTTTCCTAAATCTTTCTTTCCACAAACAGATTTGATTCAAGATAGAGAACTGCACAAGAGAGAACTTTCTGTCTGATGAAATGGCTGGTTCATCATGCAGAACGTCCTGATAATCAGAATTATAAATCACTGAGAGATAGCTTGGCTTTGAATCATTGAAACTCTACTTCAAAATGCACCCTTTAGTCAAGATAATGAAATCCACTGCAACTATAGGCTTTTTATGAAAATACACGTAAAACCACTCTTTCCTGACATTTACTATGGTAATCAGACATAAAACTGAAATATATTCCTGGCATCTGAGGCTGCTTTACCCTGATTGAAAAAAAGTAGCTTTTCCAAAATATTCACTTTATGGGTATTTGTCAACAACAATTTTCCCTCTCTATGGGGGTGGGGGGATGGGAGATATGTAGTAAATAAATAAAATTAGCATTCATTACAGTGAACATGAAATATTTTACCCTAAGTGGGTGGGAAAATGTATAAGTGACCCTAAACAGGTGTTCAGTAACAACACAAAAAGAATGATTTGCAGGGAGAGTTTGTTAAAGAATATTCAGCCTAACTCTTTATGCCCAAACTTTGATTTGAAGGACACAAACTATTTTTCCCAGACAGAATCATTCGGTGAATCTGCATATTCATTCATATTTTGTTTCTCATTTGCATTTTCAAGATGTTTGTACTTCAAGGGGACTGCCTTAAATAAGAACTTTGAGAAGTATGTAGAACTACATGTAGGTTTCATAAAACACTGGAGTATCTAGGATAGCTAGATTTTTTTCACTCATTCTCTGCTAAAGTCTTCAGATTATATTTTTGCTTCAAAATTTATCTGGGGTTGTAGGCTGAATAATGGCCTCCCAAAGATGTCTACATTCTTATCCCAGGAACTTGTGAATTCGTTTTCTTGATGAGAGAGCAAAAGGCAAGCTGAAGGCAAAGCACCAGCTAACAGCCCTCAAATTCCCCAGCCCAACCCCAGGTGGGGTATGTGTGACATTCCCTCAGACATTCCTGGCTGCCCTACAGCAAAGGGAAGGGAAAAGCAAGTGGTTAACTGATAGAGATCACAGTCCATCAGTTTGCAACTGTTTTAATGTTTTACAAGAAAAAAGCAAACTCCAGAAACTTATAGACACAATTTCCTGGAGCCCTAACATTACCTTCCCCTCCATAGGACAGAAAATCTACAATCAGTCACTCCTCACAATCCCAGTGCAATTCTTTCTGCCTCACTTGTCCTGTCCCTGTGCTTTCATAAAAACAACCTTTTAGCACCAAAGACACCTCAAGAATTCTTTCTTGGCCGTCAGTCAGCTCCAAGCCCCACATCAAACTACATCATTCTTTTTTTTTTTTTAAGATTTTATTTATTTATTTGACACAAAGAGGGAGAGAGATCACAAGCAGACAGAGAGGCAGGCAGAGAGAGAGGAGGAAGCAGGTTCCCTGCTGAGCAGGGAGCCTGATGCAGGGCTTGATCCCAGGACCCTGAGATCATGACCTGAGCTGAATGAAGGCAGAGGCTTTAACCCACTGAGCCACCCAGGCGCCCCAAACCACATCATTCTTACGTAGAAAAAGGAACTTTTCAGATAAGATTAAATTAAAAAATCTTAAAATGGAGAGATTATGCTGGAATCTCCAGGAGAGCACAGTCTAATCACAAGGGTCCTTTAAAAAGGGAGGCAGTTGTTAGAATCAGAGAGGCAAGAAGATGCTAACACTGGCTGGCTTTCAAGATGGAGGTGAGGGAATAGTGGAAGGCATGAAACTAGGAACTCAGTTGGAATCCGGAAGATGGGATACAGAAGCAAACATATTCTCACCTAGAACCTCCAGAAGGAACCAGGACGCCCTGACTTTAGCCCAGTGAAATGGACTTCAGACTTGTGGACTTCAGAACTGTAGGAGAGTAAATTTGCCTTGTTTTAAGCTACTAAATTTGTGGTAGTTAGAGCAGCAATAAGAAGCAAATATACCTGGCAACCATTAACCGATAACTGCCTACCAACACAATGCAGCTGTTTTACGCTTTCATTTATTATGTAACTCTATTTTACATGATTTACTCTTTTGGTAATTCTTTACTTCAAAGCCAGTTTCTTCATCTAGACTTGTAACCAGTTCCTGTAGTGACCTAGCTTTAGTTCTTTTTATGTCTCCAGTGTAGCAGATGCTTCGGATGTCTGCATTACATTTTCCTAGCATACATTTCTTAGCATAGATTTCAGGTAGAAATACTAAAGTTTTGTGTGGCCTCAGACTTATTTTGCATTGTCAGACTCTCCCCTGGAGTGACTGTTCCTAAATTTCTGCATTTTCTCTGGGGCCTTTTCTGATATCTGGAGAAAATCCACTGCACACTTAAAGCCCACTAAACATAATACCCATGCAGAAGATAATAACTCTAGAGGCAACCCTCAAATGGGGTTCAGGAGCTAGTACATAAATATTCTAGCTGACAGTATCTCAGACAGACACTTATGAATTTCATTCTCAGATTTTCTCAGATCTGAAAAGAAAGAATTCCCTCAACTTGTAATAAACTTTATAGGCATCCTTGTTTTTTTCTTTAAATCTTGTCCCTTCTCATTCTTGCCAAGCACATATTCTACTTCCTGAGATCACTCTTCTCAATCAACTACTTGCACTAAGATTTTGCTTCAAGCTCTGCTTGCAGGGAAACCTAAAGTAATGCACCCAGACAATATCAACAGTTTTGAACACAGCAGTCAGTCAAATGTTTCCTGGATGATTTACATTTGAAAAACAACTGATTAATGAGAAGGATTTAAAATATATTTTAAGAATTGTCTTGATTTTGTTTAGTACTTTTAATTATCTTTCATAATGATGATTTTTTCCTTCTGCATGTATGTGTTTAACATTAACGAGATACATAAGTAGCATGCTGTTAAAACTTCTGGAATATACCCACAATGAAAAATATTTCTAAAATCTAGTTATTAAATGGTCACTCTCATTTTATGAATCATTTTTAGATAGGTGTTATATTAATTTTATTTTTAAAATGTTGTACAAGTGAATAATTTTCACTGAGCATGGAATTTTCTTGAAGGTCAGATTATGTTAAACATTCCTTTAAGTAGAAAAAATGCGGGGCACGTAGGTGGCTAGGTCGGTTAAGTGCCTGCCTGTGGTTCAGGTCATGATCCCAGAATCCTGGGATCAAGCCCCCTGAATCATATAGGGCTCTTTGCTCAGCAGGGACCATGGTTCTCTCTCTCTCTCTGCAGCTCCCCCTGCTTGTGCTGTTGCTTGAGTCCCTGTGCTCTCTCTTTTTCACTTAACTCATTAAGTTCAAAAATTACTTTTTTCTTTTTAAAAAGAAATATATACATTTGATGATTATATGCAATCTTTTAGTGCTCTCTTAAAAAAAAAGCCAGGAAAAACGAGGACTATGAACATATATATGTGTGTGTATTCACAGTGTGTACATATATGTGTATGTGTATATGTATGTATAAATATATTCACAGTATATTCATTTGTGTGTATGTGTGTGTGTGTGTGTGTGTGTGTGTTCAGGTGAAGAGAAAATAATGAATGGATGAGAAAAAAGGAACTCTGTAATAGAAGATGCAATTTCTTAAATTAAAAAAAAATAAGAACATCTTATATGTGCAGATAAAGACTGCACATCCAAGGAAAAACAAACAACAAACAAACAAATATATATATATGTTATCTCTTCACCTGAAATACATGTATGCATTTGTGCATTTATTAGTGTTGTGCTTGATTTTATTTCATCTTTATAAATTCCTTAGTATCATGTATAGTTCATGTTTGTTGTTTGAAATGATGCCAGTTCTTATGCCTGCTTATAATGTTTTTTTCTAATCATTTCCTTTCTTTCATCTGTTTACATCCAGAGTACTGCTGACTTAACATGCAACACCTTGTTATCTCAGCATCTCTTCTTTGATAATCTACAGTCTTCAATTTCTAAGATATCAAAAAAACAAGTTTTTATTTATAAGTTTAACTTGTTTTGTGGAATAAATTTTGTTTCATTTGCCATCTGCATTTTGTTTCTTTGTTCATTTTATTAACGCAACTGAGTAGGGCCCACAATACAGTCTTTTTTTTTTTTTAATGATAGAGTCTTAATAGGTGTCATTCTTCCATTAATATGTAACATTTATCCTAAGTCATGCATTTGTAAAGGTAGAAAAAACCATCCCATGGAGGGAACTAAAGGTGTAAATCATTTATAATTTGCGAGGTTAAGACTGAGCAGCATCTCACAGATGCTCTGTTTTGTGAATATATCTCCTTTCTATCCAGTAAGGTATTTGTATGAATCAGAAAGAAGACCAGTATGTTACAGAACTTTACTATGGTGTTCTAATACTCCAATTTCTTTCACCAGGAAATTTATCTGGCAAGTTGATTAACATAAACTGTTTTCCCCCCAATATGTCACAGAGACAAATGCTTTCAGATAAATTTTTGTTTGTTTGCTTGGCTGGTAGCTAGTGGTTGGTAGGTTGGTTGGTTTGGTTTGCTATTTATAAGATAAATATGCATTTCTTCATTGAATCTGACCTCATTTGCAATTCCATATTTTCACCTGAAGATTCCACTTCACTACTGATTTGCTTTGACAGGCCTACAAGTATTTCTGACTTTCTTATTATTTTCTAGTTTGCTGTTCATTCTACAAATAGCATTTCACAGAATTAAAGTTTAGAGATATGGATGACTTTTGGTTTCATAACAAGTTCTTTTTTGTTATTGTGTTCCCTCTTTGATTTGGGTTATTTTCAGAGTCAAGAATGTGAAGATATGTCTTTAGTTCAATATGATCATTGCCTTTAACGAACTATTACCTAGTCCCTATTTATCCTAAAATTCTATCTGACTATGCATAAATCTCCTTTTATATGCCTATAATTCATTCTTAAGAAGTAACTAAAAAGGACATGAATGGTTAGGTTAGTGCGCAGAATATTAACAAGTGTTACTAACTTATTTTGTGTTTATAGATGAATACGTTTCCTTCTCTGTAAACTGGTAACAATACTGATTACCATACTCTGTACTATTTAGTAATTAATGACTATAGAGATTGTGAGGAATACTGATTAATTTAATAGAAGATTTTGCCATTTAAAATTCTTTCATAACAATCTTTCCAAGTTACAAAATTCTTAAAGGAAACAAAATTTAAAGTTTGTTAGTGAAAAACTATACTACTGAATTTTATTATTATTAAACTCAATATTAACTATTATAAAGAATTTGTGATTACTTGGCATAGCAAATAATATACTTGTGCTCATGTGATTCTATAAACTTCCCATTATACTATATTTATTGACTTTTTTTCCCCATCATAGTCAATAACATCTCAGGGATGCTCATTTATTTTTATTAAGTACCTATATTCAAAATGTTACACAACATAAAAGATGCTCCATATTATTTCATATAAATTCTAATAAGCACTAAGTTACCACTAATGCTGTTTCATAGTGCTGTAGACTCCTTAAGAGAAAGTAAATTATTATGGCACAAAACTTGCTAATTGATAAATTATTATGGTAACAAATTAAATATTTCACTTATACTGGGTTTTTAAAATACAGGAAAAAACTTTATTAATAACCTAGAATCATCAAAAATGAACTTGAAATAATAAAAAACTCAGATTTAATTACATAACAGTAAAATAGGAGAAAAGGCTATTATTTTTTTATTTTAATTCAGCAAAAGAACATTAATACCCATTCCCTTTCAAAACACAACTATAAAGGGCTCAAAAGGAACAAAGCCATCACTTATTACCTCAAAATGCATAAAACCTTTTATATTTTATCAAAATGCTACCTAGAAAATTCTACACAATTTTTTAATTGAGGTAATCACATAACATTCCTCAAACTGATGGACCTCAACTTAAGACATATATGTTAAGTGCAAGATGGTAAATTCATAAATCGTTAGTAAACAGTGGACAATGACATCTTATAGAATTTTTCTGTAGCCATGTGTCCATTCTCCCACTGTTGATTTTGCTGTACATGCTTCCCTACATGTTGTGCTTGAAAAATGCCCAAGTGGCATCTCAGGGACAATGCCTTTTCTGTTCTTGTTTTCCTGAAGACTGTACCTTCAAATAGCTTGAAAGATTACAGAGAGAGGTAGATATAGATATTTAGACTCGCTCGATTTCAAGTTCCCTAAATGTAAATACACTAAAAATGTATTAATGAATTAATCTGTGTATTTCTTTATAATGAATAATCTGCACACTACTGGACAAAGAATATTTATGAACAAAGACCTAGTTTTATAAATTCTGATGCATGTAATAATTTGAGTTAATTATCAACTGCCCTAAATGTTCTTCAGTTAATTAGAGACAAATAAACATTTAGGCAGTATTGTTTATCAATGGCTTTGTGATAACCTAAAACACTAGTCTAAGGGGACAGGTAAACATGAAGTGAAATTCCAGTATTCACAATTATAGGAAATGTGAAACTGAAAGAGGGATTATTTATTAGTGATTTCCAGTTCATACAGTATAAATTGGAGAGCATATATACAAAACATTCTGAATGGATGGTGCTTCTTCTAGAATCCGACATATGTTAAAAGCACACTATTTAGGATCCTACTCCATGTTATTATATTTTCAACTTTAAACCCTCCTCCACATTTAAATATTTTCATTAACAGTATTTTATATTCACAAAAATATTTCAGCACATGCAACTAAAATGGAACTTACTTAGGTCTGTTTATTTGAAGATATTATCAATGTGTTTATTTTTCCTTAGATAGCAAATATAATGTAAAATGAGATTTTGACTACTTTTGGAAGTTAAGAAGTTGCAGATAATAACCACAAGTTCATTTCAACATTCTTTTTCCTCTTAGTGTATCCCGTTCAATAATCAGTATTTATTATATAAATATATTACAATGAACTTAGGAAGATTTCACCTACTAGCTCTAACTCCACTAACAGAAACTTCATAATATTGTTTAGAGAAAGATTGGCTAGCTTCTCCCTCCCTTTTCCCTATTTTCCTTATATCGTTCCTTCCTTTCTTCTCTCCTTCCATAAACATTGACTAATTTCCTTTTTTAAAATATATTTTAAAGATTTATTTATTTTTTATTTTTTTTTAATTTAGGGAGAGAGAGCATGTGCAGGGGATGGGCAGAGGCAGAGGGAGAGAGAGAATGTGAACCAGACTCCATGCTGAGTGTGGAGCCCATCATGGGGCTCAATCTCACAACCACTAGATCATGACCTGAGCTGAAACCAAGAGCTGGACTCTAACTGACTGAGCTACCCAGGCATCCCAACACTGACGATGAGTTTCTATCATTTGACAAGCCATCTTCTATGAAGTGAGGACACAGCAGTGAACAAAACACATTCCCGTTCAGGGTTGTGGAAGGAACAAAACACATTCCATTCCTGTTGTGGAAGCAGGCAATATGCTAAACTAAATCAAACATTCTCCAGATAATAAAGTAACTTAATTAAATAGAGCATGACTGACAAAACTTAGTGTGGCAAGGAAGACTTTTCATAATATGGTGATTTATGAAAGCACTTCTGTATTATGTGAATGGGTATCATGCATAGATGTGCGGAAAATAATCTGAGATGAACAGTATGAATACCCTGAAACAGAAATGTGCTAGAATGTTTTGAGAATAACAAGAGGAGTAGGATGACTGAACATGGTCAGCATGGTGAACACAGAAAATAGAAGTAGGGAAGGATTTGGAAGAGGAGGCAGTGGGATTGTTACTCTACTAGATTGGTGCCTCTGAGGGATTAAAATGGGGAATAGAGGCATCACAATCAAATCTCAAAAATCATCCTCTTGGAGGATGTTGAGTGGAAATAGGTAGTAAGACTGGAAATAGGTTTTGATAGCAAAGACACATGATAATAAATTGAATATGGTCAGAGATAAAGAGAGGAAACAATGATTATTTCTAGAATGTTGATTTGCTCAATATACTGGCTATGGTACCAGGTCCTCACATGGACAGGATTAGGGGTTCCCAGTTGGTGCTGGGGAGAAGTAGGGAAGAAATTGGAATTTACTTATGAATTGAGAGAATTAAATCCTAAACCTTGGGACATTCCAATGATTAGATGCTAAAGGCCAAAAGCAGAGTAAGTAAAGAAAAAGTCCATGAGAAGATGACAAGAAACTGGTTTGGGAAAAAAAAAGTAATAACTTTTCCTAATGATACTAAAATACTAATTGTAAAAAGTAAAATTGACCACTGAATTTGATGAGGTAGAGGTGGTTGTCTACCTTGACAGAAAATTTTAAAAGAAATCATAATGGAAGCCTGGTAGGAGTCATTACAAACAAATAAAAGGAAAAGGATTCCTTTTTTAAAAAATTTTTTTATTTAAATGCAACTAATTGACATGTAGTGCATCATTAGTTTCAGCAATAGAGTCCAGTTATTCATCAGTTGCACATAACAGCCAGTACTCAGTACATCATGTGCCCTCCTTGATGTCCATCACCCCAGTTACTCCATCCCTCCACCCACCTCCTCTCCAGCAACCCTCGTTTTGTTTCCTATAGTTAAGAGTCTCTTATGATTGGTCTCCCTCTCTGATTTTGTCTTATTTTATTTTTCCTTCCCGGGAAAGGGATTCCTAATAGAGACTAGCCTCTATGGTAATTCTGAACCGAGTATCAGAGAAATCAGCTAGTAACCCAAGAAGGAATGTGAAGTCATAAGAGTATTTATCTCATTTTTAATTTTTATTTTACTTTACAATGTATCTGTAAAACTTTTAAAGTGACATAGAAAAGAGAAGATTGTTGGTACAGGAGGGATGATGAAAGAAGTAAATACAGGAGTAAATACAAGAATAACTACAAGGCTGGGCGCCTGGGTGGCTCAGTGGGTTAAAGCCGCTGCCTTCGGCTCAGGTCATGATCCCAGCGTCCTGGGATCGAGGCCCTCATTGGGCTCTCTGCTCAGCAGGGAGCCTGCTTCCTCCTCTCTCCTCTCTCTCTGCCTGCCTCTCTGCCTACTTGTAATCTCTCTCTCTGTGTCAAATGAATAAATAAAAATCTTTTAAAAAAAAAAAGAATAACTACAAGGATGCCTGCAGCATTCATGTGTTGGTCACAGTAATTAACACGTGCTGACACAAGAGTCACCTTTCAACATCTCAGTAGATTAGTATGATGACTCCTCCCTCAGGCAATGGCAGACTTCCTGCTCCAAACAATTACTCAGGGACTCACTTAATAAAGGCTATATGATCTTGCAAAACTTACCATCTAGATAACATGCTCCCAAAATCACTACAGTAGAGAAGAAAGAGATGGAGAAGGCATATTGACTTTGCCCACATGTGACACAAATCACTTCTATTCACAACTTAGTATATGCTTTCTTCCAAATTAAAGGGTAATCAAGAAAGAAAGCAAACATATAGAACATATGATAACACTTCTATTTTCTATCACAATAGAGAGAATGAGGTCCCAGACATAGCAAAAGGAACAATCCTATCTCCTGTAAGAGCAGAGAAGACAGAGTGCATTAGAAGCCAGTATAGGTGATATGCATAGGTTAGGAAGTTAACATCTGATTGCTTTTATAATATTTATACAATGACAATAGTGGGACATGTAATTTTAAAGGAAAGGAGAGCATATGAAACTAACTTATTGGAGGGTAGGAAAATAAATCAATCAGGGACATGAGTAAAAATGCTGGATACTAGTGAGCAACCAGTTGAGATTTATAGTAAAAAAATATGTATAAGATATCTGATAAGATTTGTTAATCTAACCATATGAGGAAGAGTCAAGGTATCAGCAAATTTGGTGGACAGAAGAGATAAACACAGTTAGGATATAAGAAAATAAATAAACTTAGCAATAGCACTTAGAATTTAAGTTGATCATGTACAGATATAGAAATATGTAGAAATGAAGCTTAGTGAAAAACTAATGAGGTCACCAAGTTAAGGACACACATGTTAATAACTGCTGAGGGCGCCTGGGTGGCTCAGTGGGTTAAAGCCGCTGCCTTCAGCTCAGGTCATGATCTCAGGGTCCTGGGATGGAGGCCCGCATCGGGCTCTCTGCTCAGCAGGGAGCCTGCTTCCTCCTCTCTCCTCTCTCTCTGCCTGCCTCTCTGCCTACTTGTAATCTCTCCCTGTGTCAAATGAATAAGTAAAATCTTAAAGAAAAAAAATAAATAACTGCTGAACTGAAGAGATAATTGCTGAGTGGGAAATTATTAATGTGAAGATATAGGAGGTTTTGGACAAAACTGGAAGTTCTGAAATCATGATTATAGAGGTACAGTTTTTGGAAAAATCCAATTTAAGGCACAGTCACGAAACTGGGTGGCTAAAATCAAGTGGAGAGACCAGCTTATAGAAATTGAGAAGATCAAGGAACTTAAAGGCTAAATTGTTGTATGGATATATAAAAGGTGACATTACTGTGATCTCAGTTTCATCTATTAAAGATATTAAGGCAGTTAATAAAATATTCAGGGAATGTGGGAAAGCAACCAAGTCATATTGTTCGAAATTGTATGTTTCAAAGACCTGTTTTGTTTTGTTTTTTGAAGGAGAAAGCAAAAGAGAAAAGGAAATAATCTACAATTATAATAAGAACAAGGAAACCACTGCATTTTCTGAAGTTTCCATAATGCATGGGTATGAAAAGGAAAAAAAATTATCTCTGAGAAACTTCAAGAGAATTATGGCCTTTTCAGAAACCCAGACTTCACCTAAAAAAAAATTAATTAAAAAAAATTAAAAAAAATTAAAAAAAGGAAGAAAGGAAGAAAGTAAAGGAAAAAGAAAGGAGTTATATAAAATGGGAATTTGAGGATATACAGAACTTAACTCTTTGCAGACCTTAAATTCCAGAGGACAACAATGAAAACATGATAGCAAGTCCAGCTAATGGATGATGACTTGGAAAATTATACCTTCTTTTGACAATTAAGCTAAAAAGGAAGTTATCCATGACAGGATTAACAATCTGTCATGGTCTTACCAGAATCTTGGAAGAGTGTGGCACCTACATTTTAACTTTATAGATGCTCTCTGGTTAATGATCATCATTCATTCCATTCCCACCACCGGATTTTTAGGTATTGATGAATAGGAATAGGAAGCCTGGAAACATCTACCCACACTGTACTGATACTTCCTTCTCCAATAATTTATTGACTCAAACTGAAATATAAGCTGGTCAGCCAACTTCCTAACAGTTAATAAACGAGAAGTAAGGCCTATAGTTAAATACAGTGAAACCGTTCTAAAATTCAGCTGTCAATGGAGCCCCAATAACCACTATTGTCTGGAAATGAGTAATTATTCAGGTTTTGCCTAAACACCTCACTTAACGTAAACACTTTCTTTGGCAGAAGACACCTAGTTCCCCTGCTCATATGTTTTTGCTGTGGAAAGAATATTATAACCTTTCTTTTTGGGGTGTACAGGATTATTAGAACAATATGATCTTCTCTCTGTTGCTACAATTAAGAGAGAAGCCAAAGTGAAGACCCTCTGGGTTTTGATTTGTTTTTTATTTGCCTCTCATTATAGGGCTGCATTCTGACTCGTCTGACCTCAGAGTGAAATAGCTGTACAAGTGACTAAGTAAATAAGTTTGTTCAAATCAAAGAGTCTGTAGTATTAATCCCATTAAGGATATACTTAAAGTTATGGCCTCTAATCAGGAGTTAGTAGTAATAAGCTTGTATAATTTTTCTCCCAATATTCTGACTACTGTGCCATACCTTGCTCTTTGTTCCAATCTTGGGTACAAAGTGTCTATTATTTTTTTTTCCTTTTTTTTGGTACCCCATTAAACCCTAAAGATTCATTCTGTAAATAGTCTGAGAAATACTCTAAAATCAGAATTCACTTAACCCTTTCGCACATATTTAAATCTAAATACCTAAAATTTTGGCTCATAGACTGTTCTATAAATTTTTACAAGAGCTATTTGAATGACTTAATTTGTAATAAAAGAATTCCCTTATCATTCCTAATATATTTTTGTCCGTTTTTCTTTCCACTCATGGAATCATCCCTTTGCCAGGACACTTAATAATCGGGAACACTTACCCCTGCCATCAAGACTCAGGTTGGTCTTGCCAAAAAAGCCCCCAAAACAGTCTTGGCAGAGTCCAACTTCAGCTTTATTCCCCAATATCTGAATTATTCAACTTTATATAATTAATAATTAATGTAAGACATTAACAGTACTAAAACAGCCGAGCCTTTTCTCTACTTCTTTATATTCTTTTTATAATAAGATAGAGAAAATAGCCACCTGGCTTTTATGAATATTAGAAACATGTCTTCTCATATATTGTAAACAATTGCTGCAGTTAGGAAACATATAACGCCCACAGAAAATAAAATACCACGTAGACTCAATGCAAACTAAAGACATACATAGAAAAAAAGAAATCTTTCAGAGAAATGGTATCTTAGGAAATTTAACACTACCTATATTTTAGGGAACCTTTTGCATTACCTTGTCACAAAGCTGACATTTGTAATGGTTCCACAAAATCTCCTTTCCTAATCATAGCTCTTTAAAATTGATATTAAAAAGTTATTATTGAGCACCTGGGTGGCTCAGTCAGCTGGGGAGTCAGTTCTTGGTTTCTGCTCAGGTCATGATCTTGGGATCTTGGAAACGAGCCCTGTGGCAGCCTCCAGGCTTCATGGGGAGTAGGCCTGAGGATTATAGAGAATGGTCTATAACCTCCGGTTCACAGTATGGTTTTTTTTTTCTTTTTATTTGTAAGAAATAACCAAAATTTCTAAGAAAAAAAAATTCTCTAGAGAAAAAAGAAATGAATTATAATCAAAATGGCATTACATTCAAATGTCTAGTGTGACTCTATAGTTCATGCAGGTCATCATATAACTTATGTTCCATTTCTTTTGTTTCTCTTCCATTTTTACTAGAAGGTGACTTGTGTATTTAATATACATTATTAGTTTTAATGTTGTTTTCCCTCTAATAGATTTTCTTCCTAATTATCTCTTAGACTTGGACTTATTTCCATTGCTGCCAGATTTCTCTCTCAAAACCTGCATCTCTGATGCTTGGCCAATATTATGGATGCCCTAAAATCCAAAGAAGACTGTGGAAGAGGTCCTTCAGGACCTAATCTAGGCATTTGAAAAGTGCCCAGGTTATTATTTATTTATTTACTTACTTATATTGTATATATAAAATATATATATATATATATATATGCTTCTCTGTACTTTCTATAAAACAAACATACTAGCAAGTTCAGAAATATTCAAATTAAAATGTTGGTTTAATTTTAGAAGGTATTTGAAACACTGAAGAGGAATTTTTTTTTTAATTCTGATTACCTAGAATTTCTTTTATTCCAATTAAGGGATAGTTTATATTCTTCATACTTAAAAAGGAACATAAAGGCTGAGAAAACATGTTCACAGTCTTATAAAAGTTAGAATAAAGTAAAATGGACCTCAGGTCCTTTTAAGGTAGAAGTAAACTCGTAAGTACTCAAGGTTTTTGCTCTGAATCCCTGAGAGCTCAGACACATGTGAAGTCAAGGTGAAACAGAAATACACTAGCCTTCACAAAAAATAAATTCAGTTTTGAATCAGCTCAGTTTCCAACTGGATTATTGTGATGTGGCCCTATCTTATACGGCAGTCAAGAATCAAAGGACTTGAGAAGAATTTTCCAAATTCTTATGAAGATTTGGAGGCAAAAATCAGAGGTTAGGTGTGGACAAGTTAGAGATTCAGGCTACACAACCCAGACTTCTTCTGGTTCCCATGTGAATCAGCATACAAGGAGCAAAGCTGTGCCTGAAATAAAATACCTCTCATAAAAGGAGAAAGTCATGTGAAAAAAATGATGTATTCTCAATTGTTTAACATGATCCTCTAGAAATGAAAGTTAATTCTCTGTAGAAATAAAAACCTATAATTTTTTTTTTACACACTGTTTCTCTTTTTTTTTTCCAAGGGAAAATCTGCTCCAACTTATAACATATATTTTGTGTAGAAAGAGCACTCCTGTTGTAACTCTATCCAAAACTGGGCAAAATATATAGGAAAATGTGTTTAGGTGTTTGATACCTAAGAACAAGAATACTCAGCAAGGTGAATCCCACACTGAATTTATCGCTCTGACTGGAGACATTTCCCCTACTGTGGCACAGCAAGCTGGAGTGCAAGCAAAGCATGGTGTTCTCAGTCAACTGAGGGGGCAGAGGAAGGTTTTCAGGAGAGGTGAACCAACTGACATATGTGGAACTTTGAGATTCAAATAAGGAAGTACGCTGAGGGAAAGCCAGCAAGTGGTTCCCTCAGAGTTCCCAAATGAGGGCTTGCCTGATTATGCCCAGGGAGAGCCTCCCTGAAGGTTGTCATAGAAAGGGTGAATTGAGAGAAGATCCAGGAAACTAGTAGTTGAGCAATTCTGGGGGAAGGTGGAGATCTATTTCCAGCAATGAAAGTCTCCATTAATGCATCTGCAAAGCTCAAGATCTCAATTTTAGACACAAGAAAGGCCTTTCCTTTGGATAAGAAACATGACATGGAGTAAGTTACATAGGAGCTTCACCCTAACAAAGTCCAAAATCATGCCTTGAAAAGAATCTTAAGGGCGCCTGGGTGGCTCAGTGGGTTAAAGCCTCTGCTTTCGGCTCAGGTCATGATCTCAGCGTCCTGGGATCGAGGCCCGCATCGGGCTCTCTGCTCAGCGGGGAGCCTGCTTCCTCCTCTCCCTCTCTCTGCCTGCCTCTCTGCCTACTTGTAATCTCTCTCTGTGTCAAATAAATAAATAAAATCTTTAAAAAAAAAAAAAAAGAAAAGAATCTTAAGGAAACAGCATGGATGTAGGGCCTTACCAACTTGTAACTGCTTGGAGAAATATTAGCCTTTCCATACATTTATAGCAACACACATTCAAGACTGCACAAGCTCAGAATGAATAGCCAATAACTAAATTGTATCTAAATTGAACTAAATTGAAATCTATGACAAAAACATCAAACTATATCTTGGCTATGGTGAATAATGTTGCAATGAACACAGGAATATAAATATCTCTTTAAGATAGTGATTTCACTTCCTTTGGATATACCCAGAAGTTGAAGTTGCTGGATCATCATGTGGTAGTTGTATTTTTAATAGAACGCTCCATACTGTTTTCCATAATATTAGTGTATACCAACAGATGCATGGATACAGGAAATGTGATAAAGAAAATAATGCTATTCTGGGCGCCTGGGTGGCTCAGTGGGTTAAAGCCTCTGCCTTCGGCTCAGGTCATGATCGCAGGGTCCTGGGATCGAGGCCCGCATTGGGCTCTCTGCTCAGCGGGGAGCCTGTTTCCTCCTCTCTGCCTGCCTCTCTGCCTACTTGTGATCTCTCTCTCTGTGTCAAATAAATAAATAAAATCTTTAAAAAAAAAAAAAANAAAAAAAAAAAAAGGAAATTCTGCCAGTTGTGACAACACAGATGAAACTAGAGGACATCATGTTAAGTAAAATAAGCCAGAAACAAGCCAGAGAGAAAAAGAGAAATACTGCATGGTAATACTTAAATATGCAATCCAAAAAAAAGAAAGGAAATTGAACTTATAGAAATGGAGTGTATGGTAGTAGTTGGTGTGCTGTGGTTGCCAGGGGCTGGGGTACAGGGGTGTGGAGAAGGAGAGAAGTTGATAAAAAGGTATAAACTAGGTGCCTGGGTGGCTCAGTGGGTTAAAGCCTCTGCTTTCGGCTCAGGTCATGATCTCAGCGTCCTGGGATCGAGGCCCGCATCGGGCTCTCTGCTCAGCGGGGAGCCTGCTTCCTCCTCTCCCTCTCTCTGCCTGCCTCTCTGCCTACTTGTAATCTCTCTCTGTGTCAAATAAAAAAGTATAAACTTTCAGTCATAAGATGACTAAATCCTGAGGATTTAATGTATAGCATGGTGACTGTGATAATACTAAACCAAATAACTAGAATTTGTCAAGAGAGTGGATCTTAAGTGTTCTCACCAAAAATTTTTTAAAAATTGAAAAAAAGGTAACCATCTGAGATGATGGATGCATAAATTAACTTGATTGTAGGAATCCTTTCATAATGTATACTATATCACATCATCATATTGTACACTTTAAAAATAATACAACTTTATTTGTCTATTACACATCAATTAATCTGGAAAAAAGATCAAACCAATTCACAAAAATATCACAGAATTCAAAAGGTCTAAAACATTTCATACAATAAATTGTAAGCAATTAAAAATGTCAGAATTGTGAAGAAATAAGAAACACGGAATCTATTCAAATACAGTTTATAGAAACCAACCACAAGATAGCCTGCATGGTACATTCAATTGATAATCAATTTAAGAAAGATATTGCAAACATTCAGAAAAATTAATGAAAAATCATTGAGACACAGAGTATATCAGCAGACACAAAAACTATTAAACAAATAAATACAGATTGTGGTCTCTATCTAAGAGATATACTGAGTTTGGCACGGTAGTCACTTAGAGATCTCCAAGCATCAGACTTTCTTGTTATTTTATTAATCTTTTTTTTTGTTTAAATTATTATTATTCTACTGGATATAGGCATTATTTGAGAATTGGGAAATCATATATTTGACTAAAATCACTAAGACAAGGGTTTCTATGAAAGTGTTCAAGGTACTTCAAAAGTCATATTCCATAACAACTTATCCAATTATATATTTTTTTCACCTTTTTTTAGGTGACCAAGTGGCTTCTCCCCTGTAATTTGGATGTAAACTATTCAACTTTATCAGCATCTGAAGAATTAGTCCCATACCTGGTGACTGTTAGTGGTAAGGACCTTAGAAGTAAAAAATTGAGATCAGTGAAACAGATACAATCCCATTAATGATTTATTACATGATTTTCCATGGTTTCTTACCTGTAATACATGATTAAATTACACCATTAGGATAGTCCGAACATTATTATTTTGGGAACCTCTAAGAAATACCTTTGCACTTAGAGTGTTTTATGTTAGTTTTTTGCCAACCCACTAAATACTTCATAAATAGCATTTAATAGGCACTTCTAATTAGATTCAGTTTGAAACAAAGGATTTTTAAAATTTTTTCTTCCTCCTGAAACCATGTCAAAATACAAGTGTATAATACATGGAGTTTTTGTTTGTTTTTTTTGGTGAGTTTTTTTTAAGATTTATTTATTTATTTTAGAGAAAGAGCATGAGCAGGAGGGACAGAGGGAGAGGGAGAGAGAAACCCAAGCAGACTCCACACAGAGTGCAGAGCCCAACATGGGGCTTGATCTCATAACTCATGAGATCACAATGTGCGCCAAAGTCAAGAGTCAAACGTTTAAGTGACTGCACCACCCAGGTGCCCCTATAATACATGGGTTTAAAATCATATAGGGAAAATAGAACTGAATGAAAGTTAACTATGGACAAGATATGTAACTAATTTCATAAAGATAAAAAGTATATGAAGAACTAGCCAACAAAGAGACATGTAAATAAAGTTCCTACCCAAAGGTAATGACAAGCAGGAGCTTGATTTCTACCCTCAAATCCAAGAATAGCCCAAGATTTGTATTTGATGAATGACACAAGGCACAACTACAGAATAAAGATAAAAAACTGGAGACTATTTTAAAAGTCTCTGAAAAGTAGAGTTATGTACCAAAGTCTCTGCTTCTATTCCAGAGGCTATATATCCCTCAGAAGAATTTATGAATTAATGGAGCCAGAGAGACTGCTTTAATGGATTTAAACCCAGCAAAGAGAAGGAAGCAGTCACCTTGATAATTAGTCTCCTTAAGCTTTCTTGTGTTCTATTGACAATCCCCATCTCCCATTCCCAACCCACTCCCTCCCCTCAGTTACAAGAGATACTGGTACAGATTTAAATGGATTAGTTCCATTTAAGTTCATGATTCTTCACCTAGGCTGCCTCCTGAGCAAAGGCCATGAATACCTTAGAAGAGAAGTAGGTATGGATGTCTTCTACATTAAGTTGAAATACTATTTGGGCTATGATTTCACATGTGATGCTTTAGTTATGATACTGAACTATATAATATGATGATCATAATTTGAATAATATAGCAAAAAACAGACTATAAAATTCACATTTGATCATTTTGATTTTCAGAACAGCCTATGTAAGTTACATGCAAAATTATTTCTGCTTCATATTTCTGAGTTGAAAGTTCTGGTACTCACATGGCCTACCTCACACACACAGTTTCACGGAAAAATAAACTTGAAAAAAACATTCAATTGTAAAGAATCTATGGGATGAAGACAACCATATCAAATAAAATACTTGATGTAAAAATGATCATATTTTTTTTCTGAAGGTCCTCACTGAGTCATCACTACGAAAATTTTAAATAAAGAATTGTGGTACTGACATTTCTCTTGGTACAGATCTCCAGAGATTTATGCTTTCTTGACAATTTGTTAATTACCTTTGCAATTAAACAGTACAAAATAAAAATGTCAAAACTGAACCTCTGAATACCCCCTATGATATGCTACATCTATATTTCTCACCTATTTCAAGAATTGCTACCACAATTTACACTGGTTTTGTTCAAACTAAATAAACTGAAGTAATTCTTTTTTTTTAAGCAATTTAATTTTTTATTTTTTTAGGAGGAGAAAGTGCACACCTGAGTGGGGAGGTGGGGAGGGACAGAGGGAGAGAGAGAATCTCAAGCAGGCTCCACCCTCAGCATGAAGCCCTAAATGAGGCTTAATCTCACAAACCTGAGATCATGACCTGAAATCTAGGGTCAGAGGCTTAGCTGACTGAAGCACCCGGGCACCCCTAAACTAATGTAATTCTTGACTCCATTTTTCCCCATACATGTCACACAATCCATCACAAACATTTTAAAACTACTTAAAACATTATTTCAGGGCACTTGGGTGGTACAGGCAGTTGAACATCTAACTCTTGGTTTTGGCTCAGTTTGTGATCTCAGGGTTGTGAGACTGAGCCCCATGTTTGGTTCCATGATCAGTGCCAAGTCTGCTAATGTTCTGTCTCCCTATCCCTTTGTCCCTCTCTGTCTTTGTCTCTCTCAAAATAAATAAATAAATCTTAAAAATTAAAAAAAAATAAGATAAATAAAATATATATTTCATTCTCATTATTACTCACCACTCTTATTATTACATTTCTAAATCTAATTTTGGACTACTGCATGGCCTCTGAAGTGATTGCTTTGCCTTCATCCCTGCCCAACTCCACACACACTGTTCTTCATATAGCAACCAAATTGGTACTTAAAATTTTAAGTCAAATAAAGTCATTTGGCCCCCTGCTCAGAAATTTCCAAAGGCTTTACTGCATTACCTCTTTTCTGTTTTTTTTTTTTTTTTAATTTATTTCACAGAGGGAGAGAGATCACAAGGAGGCAGAGAGGCAGGCAGAGAGAGAGGGGGAAGCAGGCTCCCCGCTGAGCAGAGAGCCCGATGCGGGCCTCGATCCCAGGACCCTGCGATCATGACCTGAGCCGAAAGCAGAGGCTTTAACCCACTGAGCCACCCAGGCGCCCCCTTTTCTGTTTTTCAAGAATTCCACAGCATCTCACCTCAGACCATTTGGACTTTCTGTTTCTACTCGCCACAGATATTTATAGGGCTCAACAATGGATTTCATTATTATCTAATCCTTTATGATATGACAGTATTTTATATATTATATATTGTATATGTTTATATATATATTTTAAACACTATATTGTGTATGTATATATTATGTATATGTGTGCACATAATTTATTAATAATGAATGTTATATTGAATAAAGATTTGGATACTATCTGGATCTTTCTGCATATTGTAGGCTACATAAGAGAACAGACTTTCTTTTCTTGTATATTGCCATATGTCCAGTCACTAAGAAGATGTCTGGAATATGTTAAGTACAGCCTCAATAAACTTTAATGCTTAAGTGAATGAGACATACTGATTCTATATTTGTAAATGTTCATTTTAGAAGTATTTTTGAGGGTTTCGGGTTTTAAACCATCATCTACAAATTTTGTGTGTAGCCCCAGAATATAATTTGCATTTGCTCACATATGAAAAATAATGTACTAAATTTAATTACATTACATTTTAAAATATATCAGTCACATGGATTATTTGTCAAGATTCCGATTACCTCCTGCTTGACAAGATAATTTCTAGTTATTTAAAATATCTCCATGTTGATACAACCTAATTTTGACACTTCAATTTTGCTGTTTTTAAATTATCCTATACCCTCTCTCTTTAATAAAGTATCTAGAAAATCAATGCCAATTAGAGTTATTTTTTTCTTTTCCTTTTTTAGCAACCTAATAGTCCATGTATACTGCCCTTAACTTAGCATGACATGATATCAAAATAACAAAGATCTCTTAAAATACAAAAAAAAAAAAAAGGCTTCATATATCATTGTGAAATAATGGAATCCTAACTTCTTTCAAGGTGCTCTGTAGTGTAATTTCCAAACAGAATGCAAATTATAATAAACAATATACTTAAAATCATTCGCCAAGGTATTTAAAGTAAAAAGTATAATCACCTACTGTTAAAGCACTTTTATCTTGTAGTGTATTTCTGATTAAGAAATGTTCTGTAACCTGGTCAGAGAAAATTTTAAAAAGATTTGTCATGTGATTAGCAGTAATACAATATTTCCATTAAAAATATATTACTAAATTGAAGTAAAATAATTGCACTAAAATAAAAGTACTGGAATAAAAGAAATGCATACAAATCATATTATAAACTGTTAAAAGATTTTTATTTTTTATTCAGTTTCAGGCAGGTATTGCTTTACAACATTTCTAATGGTGATCTATTGCCCACATTGGGAAGAATGTATACCAACCAATCCTAGGTTAACATAAATACACCCATGCATATATACATGCATATATAAATGCCTCTAGGTGATTTTAACATACTATTTTCTTCTTAACACCAGTGATTAAAATGATAATTGTCAATAAGGTTTGAACTACTGGTTGATATTAAAAGGTGAGTTCATACTCATTAACTATTATTTTAAATATATTTCATATTAAAAAATGACATACTTTGTAAGGAAGATTGCTAGGCAAATTGTCCATATCCCTCAATAGATAATTTGGTTACTAAGTATTGAGCTGATTTTTCATGTTAACATATTTCTCAGTGACTTAATCTGATTTTTATGCATTCTTGTTTTATCAGAAAATATAAACCACCACATATAATTCTGATTCCCATACAAAATATCCTCTTCTCGCATTAGTTTTCAATGATAATTAACATCAACCACATAATTCTGTTTTATAAAAATCCAAATTAAATCACTCTTTTATGCTTTATGGTTATAAGTCTTTTGGGTAATTTTCATTCTATTATTATCTAGTAGTCATTGTAAGGAACACTTAGAAAGACCTTTCAATAACATTTTTGCTCACTATTAATTTTGGAAGTGTTCATCGGGCAATTTTATGATAAGTGGCAAATTACTTCTAGGAGTTTAATGAAGTCCCTTTTTACTCACAATACTCCTTTATTTATTGCTCCCCCTTTTTTCTGTATCCACTTGATATTATGCATTAGTCATTCAAGGACATAATTAACATAGACAGTCTCTTTCTAATTCTCAGAACAAACTTTCAAAGCTTTTTACAAATGTATCAGAATTCAGTGGGTAAAATAAAAAAAAAAATCATTGAGTGCTTTTTTGGGAGAAAGCCATATAGATATTCTGAATCAAAGCCAATAAGTAAATTATTTGATATTATAGATTACAATAGTTTATAATACTGAGTTGGGAAAAGACAGTCATAAAGGAATGGTGAATATTTTAAAACTTGTGGATAAATATAATTTTAAAATTACAGTGCTTAAATTTTATCACTTAATTGCATCATCTTTATGCAATAACAATAATGATTACTTTTGAACTAATCTAAATGGCAGAGCAAAAGGCTGAAAAACATTTTAATTATCTTACAGATAAGTAAGTATAAGTATATCATTTCCTTTCTGTTATATTAACAACAGTATAATTTACTTGCAATTTAAAACCTAAGCTTCAAAGTCACATAGGTTTTTCCTTTATAGTCCCCAAGTTGATGCCATTCCACATAAATTCTTCAAAATACATGCAGTATATATTTTTTGCATAAGAAATCATAACATTTGATTATAATATCATCTTTTATTCTTGGTGGTTATTTTGTATTACTATAATTTTTATGGTATACATTATCAAAATGATCATTTTGCATATCACAAATTATCAGTAAATGTAAGTACATTTCTTCCATATTTTAGATGGTGGGAATAAAGATCTTAGCAACTTTATGACACATAGCTCAGGGACTCACATAGGTAAGAGTTGGAACTGTTTTAGTTTGCATTAAGTTTCAATACTTTTGAAGTGCTCCTAATTATTACAAAGGCAGAAATCAGGTAATAATTTTCAGTATTATTATTAGGTTCCTGGTTACCTCCCATAACTTGATTTAAGAAACCCTATTAATATTATGCTATCTCTTTTCTAATAAATATATCCCATTAAAAATAGACTCTAGTATCATACTGTTTTCCTTGTACTCATATCAAGCATGCCATCCTAATGATTTCAGTTTTTTCATCATCACCTGCATCCATGTTAAACAAATGGAATTTAAAAAAAATATATTCTTCATTTTTCTTAATTACTTTTTCATCAAAACCTTAACTAA
Source organism: Ailurus styani (assembly GCA_002007465.1). Taxonomy (NCBI): domain Eukaryota; kingdom Metazoa; phylum Chordata; class Mammalia; order Carnivora; family Ailuridae; genus Ailurus; species Ailurus styani. Next base: position 3,168,429 of record LNAC01000133.1, read on the forward strand.
TAAAGTTAACTAATTTTCAAGGCCTCTTTCGGTAAAAATTAGTAAAACTTTAATCACCTACATTTAAAAAAAATAGATGTTGGGGTGCCTAGGTGGTACATTTGGTGGGGCAGCCAACTTGGTTTTGGCTCAGGTCATGATCTCTGTATCCTGAGATCGAGCCCTGCATGGAATTCCATGCTCAGTGGGGAGTCTGCTAGACATTCTCTCCCTCTTCCTCTGCCCTTCTGTTCGTGCTTAATTTCTCTCCAAAATAAATAAATAAATCTTAAATATATATATATATATGTATATATAAATATATAACCTTTAAAATGGTATACACGCACACACGCACACACACACGCACGCACACACCATTCTGAGAAATATAGCAGAACAATTTCTTAGTGAGCATGAGAGAATGTGAAGGCATTCTTAGGAGGTGCTTTCAGAGTAGTAATGTGACTATATGAGCTCTGTAATTCGAATCTTTCCAAGATCAACCTCAAAATATTTTGTCAGTGGCTATAGTAGGTAAATGAGGAAAAATTAGTGGCATCGTAGTCTCATTTTTTTCTAATTAGCCCTATTTATAGCAAAATTCCTCTGTCGGGCCTAATACCAAAGGCTGAATTTTAGAATAACCAATAATTACATGAGAATTATGTACTGAATTAAAATAAAAACTCTCCCAGACCTGTCATCAAACTAAGAATTGAGAAGGCAAAACGGTAACACTAAAAGAGCAAAACGAGTATAATTTTATTGTCACAAAGGCATATTCTGATTGGTGGTGGGAATATGACAAGTACAAGGATTATCAATACTCAGGAAACTGACATTGTCATATGCTACAAAACTTGAATCTTCAACTTTACTAGCAGTGCCACTTGTAAATTACCATTTTCCACTTTGCTATCCACCTGATAGATAAAATTGTAGTGAAGATAAATTGTGATATTAGACTGCTATTTTGGTTACTGCTTACTTTGTCTAACTTCCCATCTGAAATATATACCCAATGAACCGCAAACTCTTGCAAATAGTTCATATCTTAAGAAAAAGTATGTTTTACTGGAAAGATTATCTAATACTCGGGCAGCTTAATATATCTTCTGAACTAAGACTTAATAGCAGAAGATTTCATGCATTTGTATTTGATTCTGAAATCAGGATCATCTGATTTCTCCAACTATTAAGTGTAAGGTACCCAAAAGATGAAGCTATGAAAAACACTGGTGAATTCTTTAATGCTAACAGACTCAAATATAGACATAACTGATTAGCAATTACAGAACAGGAATTTAAGGATCAAATAGTTTACTCTTTGTAATTTGATTATGGAAAATGTTTTTATATTTAATTTCTACTAGTTGAGTTAAATGGCATATATGAGACAGCAGCATAAAAAGTCAATACACTTGAATAATGCGAAATAAATTATCTGAAACAAAGTATAAAATATTGGGGAAAAATAAGACAAAATTATCAGTGACAGATGACAAAGCGGGTGTGATGGTTAATTTATGTGTCATTTTGGAGGATATTTTTGGATGAGATTACATTTAAATCAGTTGAAGTAAGTAGAACGCAAACTGGTACAGCCACTACGGAAAACAGTATGGAGGTGCCTCAAAAAGTTAAAAATATAACTATCCTACAACCTACTAGGTAGGCTGCACTACTAGGTATTTACCCAAAGGATACAAAAATACTGATTTGAAGGGGCATATCCACCCTGATGTTTATAGCAGCATTATCAACATTAGCTATATTATGGAAAGAGTCCAAATGTCCATTGACTGATGAATGGATAAAGAAGATGTGGTATATATATTTTAAAAAAACATAGTATACTTGGCCATCAAAAAGAATGAAATCTTGCCATTTGCAATGACATGGATGAAACTAGAGTAGATTATGCTAAGTGAAATAAGCCAGTCAGAAAGACAAATACCATTTGATTTTACTCTTATGTGGAATTTAAGAAACAAAACAGATGAACATAAGGAAAGAGGAAAAAAGAGAGAGAGCAAATCATAAGAGATTCTTAACTACAGACAACTAACTGAGGGTTGATGAAGGGAGGTGGATGGGGGTTGGGCTAGATGGTGATCAGTATTAAAGAGGGCACTTGTGTTGAACACTGGATCTTATATGTTAAGTGATGAATCACTAAGTTCTACTCCTGAAACCAATATTATACTATATGTTAACTGACTGGAATTTACATAAAGATTTGAAAAAGTAAAAAAGAAACAAACAAAAAAGCAGATTGCCTTTGACAATGTGGGTGGGCCTCATCCACTCAGCCAAAGGCCTGAATAGAACAAAAACTCTGGCTTTTGCAATCAAGAGGGAACCTCTAGAAGAGTACAGATGGATTAGAACTGCGACATCAGCTTTTCTGGGTCTCTAGCTTATGGGACTACACTATTGATTTTGGGCTTACCCACTTCCACAATTGTATAAGCCAATTTCTTTTTTTTTTCTTAAAGATTTTTATTTATTTATCTGACACAGAGAGAGAGAGATTACAAGTAGGCAGAGAGGCAGGCAGAGAGAGAGGAGGAAGCAGGCTCCCTGCTGAGCAGAGAGCCCGATGCG